>JAYJMB010005294.1:0-55244 GCA_036873735.1 Pouteria campechiana | reverse complement strand
ATCCCACATCGCCTGGGTGAGGGAGGGAGTCCTGGGCTAAATATGTGAGGCTCGGTTGCAAAGGTGTCACCCATTTTAGGCGGGTGAAGGATGAGCCCAGAGGTGCTAGTGAGGTTCCTATTAAGGATGCACTGTGCACTAGAAGGGACAAATCCATGAGTCTGGTGAGGTTTCTGGTAAGGATGCACTGGGTAGAGCAGACAATATGTGCTGGAGCGACAAGTCATTATAAGTTAGGAATTCATAGTTATTGAAATTATTATTTTGTATGATTATTAAATATATAGATTTAGATCCTCATATTTCATGGCAGGTTCTACCAAATGTTTGACAGAATATTTCCCTTAAAAATGGAAAAATTATAAGGTAATGGTAAAACGCATAGGCCCTTAGGTTGGGTGTGATATTATGTAACAAGGATGTTATTGTTGTGTATTTTCTATGATAAAACTGATTTAAGAACAATATATATGATCCAATACATTTCATTATGATAAACCAAGTTAAATGCATTATGGATCATTATAATTTATCCATTCATAATCTTTCTAAGTTTACTTCAAGTAGATAGCTTATGTAATATTCTTTGTAATAAAATACTCATACTTAATCATATTTATCTACATTCCAAGTTTCATTAGCTAAAAGTATCATTAACTCAAATGAAGTGTAAGATAAGTTTTGTTGTCATCAAAATCATAAACCTAAATCTAACAATCTCTCCCTTTTTGATTATCACAAAACTTGACGACTTGTGATATTTAAAAGACATTTTAATGAACTAATAGCAAAGTCCCTCTAACTATTTTGAATATATAGTAACTTGGAGTTTGATTTCTTTGAGCGCAAAATTTTTCCTTTTGTTATGCCATTCTCACTACAAGTCATATCCTCCCCTTTTCATATCATTTTCACCGAGAATAAAAACAAGTCATAAAAAAAGTCATATTCTCCCTCTTTTTTGTCAGAATTAAAAAGTTTAGAATCCCATAGAATGGCTTAACCCAAGAGGGGAGGGGTGAATTAGGTATGTAAAAATTCATTGCTTAACCCTTATTGAAAACATTTCCTTCTTTTTGTGATTGTGTGTGGTGCATTGTAAGATAAATAATAAAAGTATTAAAGCACATGAAGAATAAAATAAATAAGCAAACACACACACACAGACAACACGAATTTTATAATGGTTTGGGAACCTCTTCCCTACATCAACTCTTCCAAGAGAGTAAACTCATTATGCCTTGGGATCCACTATATCTCATATAATTAAAATATAAAAGTGCTCCCAATACACTTTTGGATTCCAGCTCTAGTGGGCATAAATAGTATTCCTAACACTCTTCTAGATACTAGCTCCATGAGGCCTAAAAATAGTACTCCCAGCACACTTTTGGTTTTCACTAGCTCACTCGGAAACTCACTAGTTTCAAAAGTCACCAACAAACTTGTTGGTTTTCTAGAGATCACCAACAAATTTCTGGTTTAAAGTTTGCCAAAAAACTTATACACTTCTACATAGTGTTTCTCTCAAGCACAAGGGAAGATTTGATCTCTTTTTAGCTCTATGTAATACAAAGATCTTCCCATAATGTAAACTAATAGCCATAAGGATATGCAGTTTAAACTCATTAAAGATAGAAGACGGTTTAAGCTCTTGGCCATGGGTGGAAGGATTTGCATAAGTTTTGGCTCATTTGAAAAGTATTCTTTCACCACCTTTGAATCATCCCACATTTTCTCCTCAAATAGATTCTTCATAATTTTGACCATTGGAGAAGATCGGTTCCATTGAATGCAGAAATGAGAGCAACATTGAATGAATAAGACCATTAAGATTTCTCCCATTTAAGTTCAGGCCTTTTTGATTTGTCTCGAGTTGCTGCATCGCCGTTCAGAGAGGAAGATGAGCTGTGTCAAAAGGTGTTCCTCATTTGACTAGTCATAGCTTGAAAAACCTACAACATCGCTTATTGCTAGAAATGGTGACCAAAATAAGTTTGCACAGTAAAAGCATGAGTACAAATGCCACTTTGATGCTAGTCATATAAATTAATTTCCCTATGACAAGCCATAACCTCTCTCTGTCTACATTTGTCTTCCATAAGTTGCAGACGGATTCTCCCATTAGTTTGTCTATCAGTTGATCCTTCGTAAGAATGATTTATCTATTGTAAGTAGCAGACGAAGTCTGAATGGTGCAGACCAAGTCAAATTGAATGATAGACAAACTCTGCTTTGTCTGCATGAACTTCTCCAAAAGATTTGCCTGTTGCTCAATCCTTCATGCATGTGCTTTGTCTATTGTAAATAACAGATAAACTCTAGGTGGCACAAACAAAGTCGGACTGGTTGATTGATAAACGCAACTTTGTCTATATGAATAGATGAAGTGTGATGTTCTTTTTTTGTTCCACATTTGTCTGTTGGAGGTGTCAGACGAATTCTGATTTGTTTTGCTCAAAAAGATGAAGTTTAGTATTCTTCTAATGTAAGCGACAGAAGAACTCTACTTTACTTTGTCTTGGACTAATTACTTTGCACATCACATATAGGTTTGTCGATTGTAATTTGAAGATGAATGTGCCTTTGTCTATTGAAGTCTTTTTTATCTAAGCAGTTACTTTGTCTATGCAGCTTCATCAATTCTCACTGTGTAGTTTCTGCTTTGTCTTCCACTTAATCTAATTCTTTGTCTGTAGTAAGTAACAGACGATTTTGATCTACAGACAAAGTTGAGTTCCTTATTTGTTCTGCATTCTTCAAGCATCTAGAGGAGTTTGCTTCTGCAACTTCTTGCTTTCTTCATTCTTAATTTGTCTACCTTAGCTCAGCCAACATTACACTCCTTTATCTTTTTATCTTGCCTTTTTGTCCTTAGATGAATCCATTCTTCTAATTTTGTTGGTCTGACAAAAATTTCTTCACTTTGCGCATGATTTTTTGAGCAGTAGTTTCTTCTTTTTTTCTTTGCCTGAGTGTTTGATGAAGCTTCTTCTTCTTTCTTTATCTCAAACAAATTTTGTCTGATTAGTGTAGATAGAGTTTCTTTAACAATTTTTTGTTTCTCAACCATGGCTTCATCTTCAACTGCTTCTTGCTTACATTTGTCTATGTAAGTTTCTTTTTGAGGTTAACAGACAATGTAAGCTTGTTGTGGCGCATCTACAAAGCCTTATTTTCTTTCATTGTTTTTATCCATGGAAGTTTTCTTTTAGATAATGCAACCTTTCTTGTTGCTTGTCTTCAAAGCCTCTGCTTTCTTCTTCTTCTTTTTCCACGATATTCATTAGTTCAGCCCCTTTGGAATGTAGTAGATAGTTGTGGCAGTTTGTTACAAATAACTGTTATCCTGTACTTAAAATTCTTTTGCACTTGCTATGTTGTGAACTTTCAGATTCACTAACATAATGTATTTTATCCTCATGTGATTTAATCATATTGTAGAGCAAAGATAATATACATCTTTATTAAGTGCATAATGTGAAAGCTTAAGTAAAAATGGTGCTTAGTATTTTTTCAGCAAATTAAGGCACTAATGAATACTCAATAATATTAAACACACTAGTAAGGGAAGTGTGCATGCGTGTCACGCCCCACCTTTCGAGGTGCGATGCTATATTTTTCTTCTATATTTCATTGGGATTTCTCCCCTTTTAGGGTCAGTGCTCTACTAAAAATTTGGTAGAGTTTAACCTAAAATATTAGGGTCTAACCTGTACAATATTTATCAAATGAAATAAATTAATAACATAAACTCTAAAACACACACCCACACTCCCACAACCCAATATCAGCCCACATCATGATGGCAGTATATATAATTGGGATCATATCATTCTAATGCAACATTAAATATATCTATCTATGACATACCATATATTTGATCATACATTAATTGAAATATTTCCACTACAATTATACAAAATCAGCTGAAATATAATTATACCTCACTTGGAAGTTTTGAATCCAAACATACAATTACATACAATTTCAAATCCAAATTATCCTATCACAAAAATAATGTCTTCAAAACATGCTCACCAGTTCCAACTCCCAGTTGGAATTCTTTACCTATCTTGTCAGCTAAAAAAATAAATAAGAAGGTGTGAGTCCAAGCAACTCAATAAGTAGGCATGATTCAAAAATAATAATGAATCAAAATAGCAAGTTCCAAACTAACACATAAATTTCGTGACCATACAATCATAATTAATACTCATGAGACTCTCATTTACATTTCAATTCAATCTCAAATAATTGCATTCAATCATGCCAATATACTTCATACATACATATTCAACTTTATTAATTTCTACAAGTCAAAGTATCATTTCTATATATCATTCTAATTATTCCACAATAATCAAATAACCTTCCCATAAACAAAACATTAAGTAGTCGAAACCAAGGGATATACATTATCCCAAACATTCATGTACTCCCAAACCAGATACATATTAGAAATAAAGAAATATGGGATATGCATTATCTCCAACTAAAACACAAATGCCCGGTTAAACACATGGAATATTTCATATAGCCAAAAGAAAAAGTTTACTTACTTTAAGAAAGTTCAATTCCATAGCTCCTTAAATTCCATAACTTTCTATCCTATCAACGGTCATAGGCTCCACATGCATAACATACATTATAATTCCATTTAGATATGCTCTTAATACTCAGATAACTTTAATCGACCAATTCAAGTCCAATTATCAATTTCTCATATGCTTCAACCTATCCATATCAACCATGTACATTGTTAATCAACTTTGATCTTTGATCTAGGCTTACCCAGTCAATAACCCTTCATTTAATACATCAATTCCCCATGAAAGCCTTTTATCAAATAGGTTGTAAGCATCAATTAACTCATAAGGATTCAATGTAAACAACAAGGAATTCTACATTTATTAACATGCGATGACTATACTGTTCAATGAACAAGTGATTAAGTCTAATCACAAGTCGATTGTGCCCTTAATTTAATGACTTAACTACTTAATCATGCCATATACAAGAACCCCCTTTTTAAATTTATTTAGATTCTTATTAAAAATGTGATTGTTCACTCCCAAATATCCCAAACACGTCCCAAAACATTCTACTTCATGTATTAAGCATTTTCCCCTATGAATCCCTTATCAATTTCATCTTTATCTCTCAAATTCCACTATTCATGAATCTTTCAAATTCTAACTTAACAAAATTATAAATTTCCATGCCCAATTAAGTTTCAAACATTATTAAACATGAATAATTCATTTTTCCTATGATTTGACAACACAATCTCATCACTTCCCCCAAATAGTTACTATTCATAAATGGGTGAAAACCCTAGCAAGGCTAAATTCATAAATTCTAATATTTAAATCACAAAATTAACTTATTAAATAATTCCCCCATGTGTAATACACCATACATCATGAAATTTCCCCCTAAAATCAGTGTTCACAAAATTTACAAAACCCTAAGCAAAAACAAAAATTTGGATGGGAAAAATCATCTTACTGGGGATTCCAAGCATAGTTTTCATCCATGGCTGAAAATTCAAGCCCAAAGTTCCAAGTAGCACCATACATTTGCACCAAACAACGTCTTCTTCCTCAATCCATGAACCCAACAATTGAGTTTATCATCTCCATCAAGAAGCAATGAATTCTCACTTAAAATAAGAATCCCCTAGCTAAATCATAGTGGAATCATGCTAAATGGGGTCTAGGGCATGAATTTGAGGGATGGGAGAAGAAATAAGATGGTAAATAATGAAAAAAAATGGGTTTGGGGGTTAAAAAGTTATATTTGTTTAGTACTCTGATGCGCCACAGGACCCTTGCCGCGGCACAAACTTGCTAGATAGGGAAAAATAGGCCTAGCTGAAACCTTGCCACTGTAGGGAATTGCCTTGCCACGATAGGGAAAAGCCTCGCTGCGACATGGACTTGATGTATGCCAAAAAAATGGATTTATTCCATTGGACAGATAATTTCATGATATACAACTTCTATGTTGAACACTATTTCAAATTAGTCCATTATCTATGTCAAAATTTAATCACAATGACCCCTTTTTCAAATTCAACTTTTTCATAATATGCACTTGTGTTCCTTTTGCTTTTTTCCAAATTTTCCACTTTTTCTCTCATCTATCATCACTAAACTTTTAATCATTTCATTTTTCATTAATCTCATATATAATCATCCCAAAATGATCCTTCAAGTAATTAAATCTCACTCCCAAACTCAAGTAATAACCCATCCATTATAAGGGTTATTAAATTTCAAAATTCATACTTTTTAAAAATCACCAATGGTCCCCTTTCACATAAACCACTTTAAACATCATACTAATCACATACCACATATCATATGCATGGAATGGAACATGTCCATGCTATTTGCCACATCATTTGAGGTCAATTGCCAAAAATCACCTATTCAATTCTTTTCACCAACTTCTTAACACCCCAGGTGTTACAATGTATAATTAAACATTTATGATTATAAATTTATATTGATTAATATTTATTAGATCATTATTATTCATATAATTGTTAGAGATTTAAGTATACATATTTCTTATCTTAATACAAGTTTTATTATCATCAAAATCATATATAGTAATCCTAATAATCTCCCCTTTTTTATGATGATAAAATTTTGAGGATTTGTTATTAACAATAAGAAATTTCTTTTAATCTCCCCCTGAATATCTAACCTATATAATCCTATGCGGTGTGACCCTTTTGTTTATTTTATCATTCTCCTAATTTAAACTATCACTCTCACAAGTCTCTCACCATTTTCTCCCCCTTTTTGTTAGAATTAAAAAGATTTAGCTTAGGTTATATAGAATCATATTTTTATCCCCCTTAATTATATTTTTCTCCTTCTTTATGTAGTATTCCTTTGAGTTCTGCTCCTCCTATTTCGTTGAGTCCTTGAATATTGTTCTCTTACTTCTGTTATCTAGAACCTATATATATCACTACATAATTTTCTCTTCCCTTGTCAGTTATAATTTATCACTCAATGATCTCTCCCATGAAATGATTTAAAGTAACAACAAATTGATTATGATTGCAATAAGTAAACATCTTTTAAGCATTTGCATAATTAAGCATTTTCATTACTGCAACAGGTATATCTATGAAGAGAAACAATCAAGCATTAAACAATTAAGCATGTATCATTCATCAAAATCATATCTATATGTTAAATTTAAAAAGAATGATTTCATTTAAATGTAGTGACTATGCATGGTCGGTTCATAGTTGGGTTCTTAAATTAATGTGCATCTTCTTCTATTTTAATAGATAGCAGTCATTATTATCAAGAAAGACAATTGGGAGTATTAATGACATAGTTGACAGGTTTCTTGGGAAGTGGAGAAGCTCTCTTCATTCTCTTTTCTTGTGTAAAGGGATTAGAGAGGAAATGACTCTTTAGTGCTTATCAAGGCAGTCATGGCATCGTTGAGTTCCTCTTCATGGTTGATTCAAGGTAAGGATAATGATTCAATTTCAAGGCTATTGAAAGAATTTTGTTTCATCTTGACAGAGTCAAGTAGTTGAAGGAGGATTCGTCTTCCATTAGGAATAATGCTGGTCATTTTAAGCATCTCTTCACCAAGAGCTCCATGACTTATAATGAAGCCATAGATCGCATTGAATACTTGGAGATGGATTTGGCTAGAGCTTATCAGAAGCTTGGTGAATTGGAGATTATTTTTAATACTTTAAATGAATAAACAGTTTTATTTTCTTTTGTATCTTTTAATGGTTTGAATTTTTAGATGTAATGTTATGACTATTTGTGTTTATTTAGTTCTATTCTTTAACAGTTATCAATCTCCTTATCTTTTAAGAGCTCTTATGCTTGCGATTTTGAATTAAGTTGTATGTTTTATTAGTGCATTTTAATTCAAGCCTCATATGTGATTAGAACAGTGCGAATAACATAGTTTGTTTATCATAATCTCAATTTATTTAAAGGGTTCTAATCTAATCTTTTAGTATAATAAATGACGGCTACTATGGTGAAAAGGCATAATTCTTTTGGTTCCTAATTGGGTTTTTTGGCTATAATGATCTATTCTTTGTTTATGCTGCCAGTGTGTCTCTCCTAGTGTTTTTACCAAGAAGTTAGTTACTGAGATTTGAGCTATATAGTTAATATGCCTCTTGGGAACTGGTTGTGACCCTACGTATTCTCTGCTTCGTCTATATAAGATGAATAGACAATGTGCAAAGTTGAAAGGTAGAGAAAGATGGAGCAAGATAGGATTGTGGGGAATCACCAAATTTTTGTTTTGAAAGAAGAAGTTAAGCAATTGAGGAAAGAATTAAGGTATGCCAAGAGACAAAATATTTCTTCTGATCTTCTTTTGATTGACCATTGTATAGCTTATGGTGAAATCATGAGTCGGTTGCGTCTCTGGAGAAAGAATTATCTAAGGCTCAGGATAGGATTAAAGAGGTATCGATAGTTATAGAAATTTTAAGTACATGTTTTTAATGTTCATTGTTTATTTTATTGAAGCAAGTGTATTTTTATTGATGTTAAAGATTTTGTTTTAACTTCCTTTTTATTCTGTGTGTTGTGGTTATCTTTATGTGTTTACTTTTTAATTTTGATTCCTATATGAGATTAAACCTATAACCATTATTACAAAAGGAATGACTAGGAATGGAATTCCTATTCAAGACCTTAAACTGTGAAATTTCCTAAGCAGGTTTGACTATGCCTTAGGATTATAATGATATTGGCTATAATGATATTAGAGTTTTGATCATTTTAAGGTTTATCAAGGTTTTTAGAGTGATTTAGCTCAAAGCAATAAATTCATATTAATTCATATCCAAGACAGTTCAATTAGAGGCATCTAGAGTATATAGCATTGAAAGAAATATAATCAAGTTAGACAACTTTTCTCTTTTGGCGCTTCCCTTTATGGATTTGTCATTTAAGCTCATATGTGTTATTGCTAGTCTTGACTAATCGTTTAGCTTTTGCTATTTTGTCCTTGATGCTGCATCTGAAGATTGATATTGTTCGGGTTATAGTTTTGATTTGTTCAATCATTTCCTTGCTTCCGGAACTTGTACTTGTTGGTTCATTTGCTTGGATTTGTGAGCTGTGAAGATGGTTTTGTTTTTATGTTGTTCTCATTTTTCTTCTATGCCCAACTCAAGCCTTACTTCATACACTTAAGATATTCATGCACTCTTTCTTCATTAATAAGCTCAAAAAGATGTAGGCATGTATTGCCAAAGTATCAGTGCAAAAGATCATTTTATCCATAACAATATGCAGAGAAACAAGCTGGTGAATTAAAGCAGTTTTCATGAATAAACAGTGTAAACATTCTGCTTTAATGAATTATATAATTATTTGAACTAGCATAGTTGTGAGTAGCAGTTAACCTTTTATGCTAGATCAATTTTTCATTTTCTTAATGATTTTGAGCATTATCGTTCAATCTTGTTATTTTATTCTTCCTTAATTATGTATCTTTTAGGTTATTTATTTTCTGAATGTTTATTTTCTTCTTGATTATCTTGCAAGTTTTACTTTATTTTTTTCATAGTTTTATTAGTCTTAGTGTGAATTCTATATTCTTTCTATGTATATACATGAATGAATAGGGTATGTATAAACTACACTATATATGAATCTTTATTTCTTTCGTCTATAGTTAGCTAACTATTCAAAATTTTAAGTATAGCTTATAATTTCTATTAATGTACAAATGAAATATGAGGATATACAAAGTAAACTTTGACTTCTAAATAAGTATATACAGACAACTAATTAGATGTTAACAAATAAAATTTAAAAGAAAAGAATGTAAATTTATTTTTGTGGACATATGAGCAATTAGAGTTAATGAATGAACGTAAAGGTTTTAAAATATAAGCTTATCTCTACAAACATGTAAGTATAAAAAAGTATTTAATTGAAAGACTGATCATGAATACTTAAAATAATGGATTGAAGGAGATGCGCAAACACAAACTACAAAGTTCAGATAATGACACGTTCAATAAAGGCAGCCGATTTGAGTGTCATATTTGCACTTACCTTTCTTCTTTATTTCAACAGAACTTGTTATTTCATCATGTCTTTATTTAGTTTCTTTAGACCAAGTCTCCTTTCTTTTTTTTCTTCTTTAGAAGTTTATTTTCTCCTTTTCTTTGTTTCCTATGCTCAAGTTAACTTTTAATAAATATGCAAGTAGTGTGTGAGTGCTAAGTGTTTTGTCCCTTAGTAATTCGTCTTAAGATTGTCTAAAGATTTCTCATATTTACTTATAAGCCTAGAAATCTGTAACACATGTGGTGTTGAAATTTGGGGGAATTCTTTGCATTTCAGTAAAGTAAAGAATTGAAGTGACAAACGATGATTTATAAAGAAATTTGTTATGAAAAATTAGATTGAACAAATCTTGGGCTGTGGGTAAGTGTGTGTGTGTGTGTGTTTTAGAATTTTTATTGTGGCTTTATTAATTTTGATAAATAATTATATAGGTTAAACCCTAATAATTTAGGTGAAAAATAGTACAAAAAGTTAAGTCGCATCTCAAAAGGTGGGGCATGATAGAATGGTATTAGAGCCCAGGACTTGTTTGTGTGATAAGTCCCAGGCATTAAGTAATAAGTATTGGTACTCTATGTGATAGTACTAAATTCTCATGATGGCAATAGGCTATTAGAAATAAGAAATGACAGGCCATAGGAACTTGTAAGAATATTGAGTTACTGAATAATTTGAAGGGTGAGTAAGGAAATAAAGGGCAAGTAAATGATAATGGGTTGATATTATATGATGAATTGCTTTGACTATGTATGAAGGATATCCATATGGAAGATAATTATGAATTAATAATTGTAATTTCATATGATATTGTATAATGGATCTAATTTGGAATGAAAGTGACAGTGCTATGATATCACAATTGTAATTTCAGAATAGCTTATGTATGTTATGACTAGAATAGGGTAGGGAAGCATGGTGGTGCTTAGATGCATTTCATATTATGGATTTATAGTGTAATTGAAAGAGAAATGAGGAACTATGAAGTTTTTGAATGAATGTTGAAAGCTGAAATCAGTTTTGGATTGCTTAAATGATTTGTGATAAAATCTTCAGATTCCTTTGGTTAAATATGATCACGTGAACTTTGTTGGTTTGATTACTTGATTTGGATATGACTTGCTATAGTAACAATATGTGAATAGTTCAGGATCGAAAGAGTTCTGTATTGAATTATGTGTTGGTTGCGATGAATGGTATGTTTGTGTATGTGAATGAAGGATTTTGCTTTTTAACAGATTGAATTGAATAAATTGTTATGTGTACCAGATATGTTTATGTGGTATTTGCATTGGATTCTACTTGAACTTTATTGGTTAATTATGTGACTAGTGAATTTGTATATTTTTGTGTGGTATTGATATGGAAATTTTGTTATGAAATTCAGATCTCTTAATTAATAAATTTGATGTAAACATCTTTTAGTTATGGATTGATAGTGGATTCTGTGTTATGGCTTCATCTAGCTGTTTGGATGGTTGACTATGAGTAATGGACTTTTGCATATTAAGAATGTATGCAATTCAATTGAAAATTGAATGCATACTTAGATTGGAGATGTTTGAATTGGAAATTGGATACATGATTGTATTGAGAATGTTTTATGGACTAAGGTTCAATTGTATGCTTAATTTGAAATTGGGCATCGGTATCAATTATATGAATTAAGATTACAATATTGTCGAAATATCAATTGTATGTACTTGGGGTTTGGTTGTCTATTTAAGAATTTGGGGTTTGAATATGCCTGGGTTTGGTTAAATTCCTAGGCTTGGTTATGATTAGAATTTGGACATTTGATTATGTGATTAGTAATGACACATTTGTTTGTCTGATTGAGGCTTGGTTTTTGGATGCCTCTTGAAATATGATTAAAAATTATATGAAATTTGGATGCTTGCTAGCATTTGATCATTGTGAATTTGAGGTTTGGATGCCTATCAGGCTGGGTCATTTGGTTATTTGGGATCCCGCCCCTTTCTAGGCTTTATTTGTTTGATTATGATGCCAGTGATGGCAAAGAGGCCTGATCAGCCTATTGTATGTGGACTCTTTAATTATTTCATCAGTTTGGATGGAGAACTTGTAGCTCCTTGGTTGCAATGAAGGCGAGATACCATGCGGTCATGGATCTCGCAACATTTGTAGCTAGATTGCAAGGATGGACCAGAACACACCAAGTTGTAAGGGAGTTGAGTTCACTTGGTTTGGATGTGGTTGCCACTTGATTATGGTTTAGACCACTTTGTTTGTGGCTAAATCCACTTTGATGTGGCCCGAGCAGGGTATTGGTTGGTGGTAGGCAAATTAAGATGATTGATTGGTTATTATGGTTGGAAATAATTTGAGGAAGAAATTTTGATAACCATGTGAATAGAAGGTAAGAATATAGAACCTAAGGATGAGGCGGTTCTCATTTTTGATATGTTTTGTCTACCATAGTTATGGTATTTATTGAAATTGTAATTAAGGAATTGAATATAATCTGAAGGTGACATAAATTAGGAACAACGAAAGATAATGCTCATTGTTAAAGTGATATTAGGATCTATATGACATTATGAGAGTGATGTAGGGAACCATGGTGAAAAAAGGATAGTAATCGATTTGGCTTTCTTGAAGTATAATTCAGTATTATGCTACAATTGGCGTGGTGATATTGTTAGTGTTAACTTGACTGAATTAGCACTTGAGTCCATTGTATAGTGCATTGGGTATATGTTATTATGATCAAATTATATGAAAGGGAAGTCATAACTTGCGCAGAGTATCTCATGATTAAGGATTTGCAAGTCAATGTAAATTGTAAATTGAGATACTAATAATGAAAACTACTTGCTTTTGAAAGTTTCAGGGATGAAACATTTTGTAAGTGGGGGAGTATGTAACACTTGTGATGTTGAAATTTGGGGGAAATTCTTTACATTTCTATAAAGTGAAGAATTGAAGTGATAAACGGTGATTTATAAAGAAATTTGTTATGAAAAACTGGATTGAACAAAGAGAATGACTTCATTAGTAGTTTTGAATGAAATTGACCCAAGTAGTGATTTTGAGTTAAGTCATGTATATGACTTGAGCAACTAATGAATCATGCTTATTAGGCATAATGTGACAGGTATGAGGTTTTAAATTGAACTTTAGAGACAATCTTTTAATTTTGAATCATTGAATTGAATGTTCTACAAAAAGAACTGAAATAGTGAATTTGGAAAAAAATATATCTATGATCAATGTGAATGGTCTAAGATAGTTATTATGTGTATTGTAATGTGTGTGAAACATTCGCTTGAGTTTTGGATGTAACTTGGAATAAAAATAGCATATGGAGTTACTTATGACAGAAAATTTAGTTAAACTGAACTGAATAGGTAATTTTTGGCAATTGACCTCAAATGAGATGGAAAATAGCATGAACATATTTTGTTTCAATTATGTGATGTGTGGGGAATCTTAGTTTAAGATTTGGATGCATTTGGAATGAAAATGGCATGTGAATTCATTATAGCAGGAAAATTCAAAGAAATTCGGTTAAAAACAACTAAATGAATGACTTTTAGAAATTGACCTCAAATAAAGTGTTAAATAGCATGTATGTGATGTGTGGGAAGTTATTACTTGGAGATTTGAAGTATTTTATGTAAAATGGGGACTATGGTGATCTTTCATAAGTGTAAAAGCTGAATTTGAAACAAATGTTCATTATAATTGAATTTAGACAGATAATCGACTAATTTGAAAGAGTGTTTAACATGAAAGTTATAGATCATGGAATTATCTTTCCAATACAATAAAAATCACTCAATTTGGATATGGCATGAGGAAGTTATGGATGAAATACGAAATCATCTCTGAACAAGCAGCAGATTAATGTCGCAACACTTGAATTCAATGTTGTGACACCTATGTTGCGACACAGGAAGTCTATGTCGCAACATTGGTAGTCAGTGAAGTCTGTGTGGCAACATAGGCTTCCTCTGTCATGACACTGACTCTGTGGCAAGCCGGAGCACCAATAAAATGCGATGTTTTAAAGCCCTAAACCCATTTAATTTTCATTTCACCATTCCATTTCGTCCTCTAATGCCGTTCTCATGTTCGTAAACCTTGTTTAATCAATTTTCTTGCTTGATTAGTTAGGAAACAACTTAATTTAGATGGGTAATCAAGTTGGCATATTTCTCAGCTTGGGTTTCAATGTTTACACGATGGGTAGTGGACAAATATCTGATTTTTTTCAAATGGAAGATGCTAATGGGAGCATGGAGCTTGGATCTTCATCTATGGGTTTCAGCCATGCTTAATTCATAGTGTAAGTTTGCTTTCCCCATCCAAAATTGGATTTTGGTTGAGCTAGGGTTCTATGAATTTCATGAACTAGTGATTTTTGGGAGAAATGTCAAGATGTATGTTGTATAAATCATAAGAAAAATCATTTAACTATGCTTAATGATATGTTAGAATCAATTTGGGCATAAAAATTGAATTTTGGGGTTAGTAGGGTTTCTGTAAACAAAACTTTTTGGAGAAAAATGATTAAGATATGAATTAAACTATTTTTGAGATTTGTTTGGGTTGTTTGAGAATGAAAAATCTAATTTTTGGACAAAAACCCAAATTGGGGTAAAAAGGATTTTTACTATAAATTTTTTAAGTGACAAATTGGGTGAGTTGAGGACTTAACTAGATGATTTATTTTGATCATTGAGGTTAATGGTACAATAATTATGTTATATGAGGATTTGGATTTCATATAGTTAAATATGAAAATTCTTTAACATTCTCTATTGAAGTATATGGATTTAGCCATAAATTAATCATGATAGTTAATTCATTAGTTTGGAAGAAACTAGTCCAAACTATGTTTGTAATTGAATGGGACTATTGCCCTATATAAATGATCTAAGAAGGATGAAAAGGCATAGAAATGAAGAAATATGATTTGGAGCTAAGAACCTTAGGTAAGTAGGTGCCTATCCTTGATTAATTATATTGTATGTTTGGGGATGAAAATCCCATTTGATTATATCCAGGCATTGTTGTTTTGGTTTGGGATTGTGAATGTCCCATATGTGTTGAAGATCGGTGTATTTAATTTGTTGGGATAGTGGGTATCTCTTGGTTTGGATTATTGATGTTTGTAGTATGATTATTATTCATATGTATGGTTTTTTATTGAAAGCGATGAAGAACATCCCATTGAATAGTATGTGTAATTTATGAAAATTGGTAATTATGATGATGAAGTGGTAATGTTTGAGATATGACAATATTGAGCATGAATTTAGTCTGTTATTGAAATTAAATATAATGTATCTGGATTGTTGATTATATTTTGTTATTATATGCCTACTTACTAAGTTGCCCAAACTCATGCCTTCTTATTTAAATTTTTAGCTGACAAGCCAAGTGAAGAACCCCAACTGTGGATTGGGACTTAGGAGCAATAGTGAAGACAATTTCATGTGGACATGTTAAAATTTGGATTGGAATCCTGTTGTATGTGTATGATTGTATTTAATAAATTTAATTGATGTACAATTGTAATTCATATATTTTTAATTGAGTTGTAATTGATATTGAAGAAACTAGATTAATATGTTGTTAGTAGTGGCATATCTTAATGATTTAATCATCAGTTTGTAATAAATTTTAAGGATTAGATTGTCATCATGATTCTACTGAGATCTTTGGTTGTGGGTAAGTGTGTGTTTTAGAATTTATATTGTGGCTTTATTAATTTTGATAAATAATTGTATAGGTTAAACCCTAATAATTTAGGTGAAAAATAGTGCAAAAAGGTAAGTCGCGCCTCAGAAGGTGGGGCGAGACAACATCCTTGCAAATGGTTAGACAAAGTGCATGTAGTGAGTTTTCAACATTTTCAACTTTGCTCTAGTTTCATCCTCACTTATGCAAATATAGATAATTTTCCAAAGATGAAGATCATTTGGCCATAAGATATATTTCTAATCTCCTTTTCCATTATATTCAATTCAATCTATCAGGAATTCAGAACAAGGGAGATGGACTACTCTTTGAAGAACACAGAGGATGACATTGTTGAGTAAGCCAAATGGATCATTAGAATTATTTATCTAGCCCACTCTGATACCACTAGTAGAATCCCATGAGATGGCTTAACACAAGAGGGGAGGGGTGAATTGAGTATGTAAAAATTTATTGCTTAACCCCTATTGAAAACATTTCTCTCTTTTTATGATTATGTGTGGTGCATTATAAGATAAATAATAAAGTTATAAAGCACATAAAGAATAAAACAAATAAGCAATCACACACATAGACAACACATATTTTATAATGGTTTGGGAACGATGTTCCTACATCCACTCTTCCAAGAGCACACACCTATTATGCCTTGGGTTCCACTATATCTTATATAATGGAAATACAAAAGTGCTCCCAGCACTCTTCTGGATTCTAGCTCTAGGGGGTGTAAACATAGTGCTCCCAATGCTCTTTTGGTTTTCATGAGCTCACTAGGAAACTCACTAGTTTCAAAGATCACCAGCAAACTTGTTGGTTTTCTAAAGATCAATAACAATTCTTTAGTTTCAAGTTTACCAAAAACCTTATACACTTTTACATAGTATTTCACTCAAGCACAGTGGAGGATTTGATCTCTTTTCAGCCCTTTGTAATACAAAAATCTTTGCCATGGGTGGAAGGATTTGCATAAGGTTTAACTCATTTCAAAAGTATTCCTTTACCACCTTTGAATCATCCCACATTTTGTTCTTAAATAGATTCTTCATAATTTTGACTGTTAGAGAAGATGGGTTCCTTTGAGTGCAGAAACAAGAGCAGCATTAAATGAATAAGACCATTGAGATTTCTCTCATTGAAGTTCAGGCCTTTCTGATTTGTCTCAAGCTATTGCATCGTCATTCAAAGAGGAAAATGAGTTGTGTCAAAAGGTGTTCCTCGTTTGACTTATCACAACTTGAAACATCTGCATCGCTGCTTGTTACAGAAAATGGTGACTGAAATAAGTCTACACAATGAAATTATAAGTGCAGAGGCCACTTCGATGCTAGTCACATAAAACAATTTCCCACTAAGAAGTCATGGCCTCTCTATGTCTACATTTGTCTACCACAAGTTGTAAATAGATTCTCCCATTAGTTTGTTTGTTAGTTTATCCTTTGAAAGAATGATTTGTCTGTTATAATTAGTGGATGAACTCTGAATGGCATAGACAAAGTCGAACTGAATGATAGACAAACTCTACTTTGTCTGCATGAAGTCCTCCAGGAGATTTATTTGTTGGTCGATCATTCTTGCATGTTCTATGTCTATTGTAAATAACAGATGAACTCTAGGTGGTGCAAACGAAGTCAGACTGGTTGATTGACAAACTCTCATTTGTCTTCATGAACAGACGACGTGTGATGTTCTTCTTTCATTCTATATTTGTCTGTTGGAGGTGATAGACGAATTCTGCTTTGTTTTGCTCAAAAAGATGAAGTGTAGTGTTCCTCTAATGTAAGCGATAGACAAACTCTGCTTCACTTTATCTTGGATGAATTACTCTGCATGTCACATATAGGTTTGTCTGTTGTAAGTTGCAGATAAATATGTCTTTGTTTGTTGAAGTCCCTTTTGTCCAAGAAACTACTTTACCTATGCAGCTTCGTTTATGCTTACTATGCAGTTTTTAGTTCATCTTTTATTTTGTTTGAGTAAGTAACAGATGAATTTAATCGGAAGATGAAGTGGAGTTCATCATTTGTTCTTCATTCTATGAACATCAAGAGTTTTCTTCTACAACTTCTTGCTTTCTTCCTTCTTAATTTGTCTGTCTTGGCTTAGCCAAAGTTGTAATCCTTTATCTATTTATCTTACCTTTTTGTCCTCAGACAAATCCATTCTTCTAATTTTGTTGGTGAGACAAATTTTTCTTTACTTTATGCATGATTATCTAGGCGGCAGTTCCTTCTTTCTTTCTTTATCTGAGTGTTTGATGGAGCTTCTTCTTCTTTCTTTGTCTCAGACATATTTTGGTGTAGATAGTTCGAGTTTCTCAAATAAAATTTTTTTTCTTGACCATGGCTTCATCTTCAACTGCTTCTTTCTTATATTCGTCTATGGAAGTTTCTCAAATGCAAGCTTATTGTGGCATATCTTTGAAGCCTTGTTTTCTTTCATTGTTTTTGTCCATGGAATTTTTCTTATAGACAATCCAAAGCCTCTGCTTTCTTCTTCTTCTTCTTCTTCTTATTCTTCTTCTTCTTCTTCTATGATCTTCATCAGTTCAGCCCCTTTGGAACTTAACAGATAGTTTTGGCAGTTGGTTGCAACCAATTGTTATATTGCATTTAAAATTTTTCTGCACTTGTTAGCATAAATCTTATGTATCTTTGGTTATTTTATTAGCAATTTTTATCTCAAGTCTTTCATGATCTTGAAGGATTAATATTTGAAATTAGATGTCTAATATATGAAATAAATACACCCTCTTTTAATAATCCCTTATTACATGAAAATTATGATGAGGAATACTCTGATGATGTGTCATTCAATGATGAAACTTATGATTATCTTGACTAGAATGAGTAACACACAAAATTAGCTCTTTGAGATGCTTGCTATCATCACAAATGGTATTAGAGCCTGACTGAAATTCAGAATCAATCTTTTATAAGATCATCATAAATCTCTAAAGCTAAGTTTCTCAAGAAAAGCCTGATAAATCCCGCTTTGACTAAGGACAGTCGCAAGGGTAGAGTGGCTTAAACGAGAGTAATCAGCCTTAATTCAGAGATTCAAAATGGCCTTTAAAAGATTTTTTCTTGGATCTTCATCTTCTTCCTTTGAGTCAGAATAGGATAAAGACTGAAGTATTATTAAATCTTTGTCATTAGCTGAAATACAAAATGCTACTGAATAATCTTGTGATAATATAGAATCCAGTATAGAAAATTGGAAAATTCCTGAAGTACCAACAAGAGAATTATATAAAATTGGTAGTTTTGATTCTAAAAGACAATATATAATAAGTACTATAGATATGACTATAGAATGTCAAGAAGGAGAACATAAATTACAATTATTAGCAGAACCTACTATAAAAGAACTCATTAACCAAAAGTACAAATTTCTACATTTTGGATTAATACAAATAGTTGTCCAACCTCTAGTAAGATCTGGACTTCAAGCTTCAGTGTTAGCATGTTTAAAAGATGACAGACATAATAAATTCTTAGACTCTATCCTTGGTATAATTCAAACTTCTTTACATAATGGACCAGTATATTTTAATAGTTTCCCAAACTTTTCTATCAGTTTGATAGATATAAATATTTTAGATATTCTCACTTTATTATTACAAACCGAAGGATTTGATATGCACTCAATAGAGATGTATATTATCCTTTCTCTATAATATGTTGCTTAGTTTTTTTTCAGCAAATTAAGGCATTAATGAATACTCAATAATATTAAATGCACCAGTAGGTAAGGAATATGTACAAGCATAATTCAACATTTCTAATTATGTATTTATATTGATTAATGTTTATTAGATCATTATTATGCATATGATTGTTAGAGATTTAAGTATACATATTTCTTATCTTAATAAAAGTTTTGTTTTCATTAAAATTATATATAATAATCTTGATAAGAAGGTCTACCAGATGGTATAGGGTGGATTTTCTTATGAATGGGTCATATTCCCTTTTACATCTAAAAGATAAGACATGCAGGCACCACCATAAACATCATGAACATGAGAATGTAAAATTTTTCATCAATATAAAATACATTCATGTCATGGGTAGCATTCATTCAAATGTTAGTTTAAGCAAAAGATAAATCTCATTAAAGGCTTAATTGATGCATAGCTTACTAAACCTTATTAAAGATTACACAATATCTAACTAGGGATGGAATCCCTATTCGAGATTTTGAACCATGTAGTTCTCCAAACATGTTTAACAAACACCTTGGGAGTGCACTCATGTTAAATTTGAAGATTCCTTCATCCCAAACAGAAATAAAGAGTAAATCTACTTATTTCATTCCGAAATTTGAAAGGTATACAAGTAACTTTGAGTTGAGGATGTGAAAAGTTCAATTATATCAACTCGATCAAGCCAAGTTAAATCCAATTTCTGAAGAGATTATTTCAATTATGTATGCATAAATATATCATCACTCTTAGTAGCAAGTATACATCAACATCATGATATAATTCATAAATATATCACAAATTGTTTAATCAAGCAATCAATCAAACAAATATGAAAAATTATATCTTTCCTTTTTTGTTAATGACAAAAAGATATTACAAAGATTTGCATAATTCATCACACTTATAATTTCCATTCAGGCATAAAAAATATCAAACTAAGATCATTTCAAACAAGCTTAATAATCCATATCAAATTTTATAAAGAGAATACATATTAAACCTTGCTACGTGATCTCTCCATATGAAATTTTGACAAAAACATGATTTTCTCCCCCTAAATTTTCTCTCATCATACAAGTCATAGAAGTAAATTGCTAGAATCTCCTTATTTCTCTCCTCCTATTGAGAAGTGGTATGAGGATTCCGAGTAGGCATAGATGTAGTAGGAGCTCCCAAAATGTAGCTTGTGGAGAGACGAGCTCATGAGGGGTATAGTTAGGCTCAATGTCATGGGAAGTAGTGGCTGGCTCAGCAGGTGAAATGGGATCATCTATAGGAGTAGAGTATGTAATCCCATAATGTGAAAGAAGTGAATCCAACTTCTTCTCTATTCTCTTCATTTGTGACTCTTGCAGTCTCCTTAGTTAACCCACTTCTTCTACCAATTCCTTTACTTCCAATGATAGCATTGTGTTTGGAGAGGATCTAGGGATGGAATCTGCAAGCTGAGATTGTGATGAAGATGAATCTCTATCTGCAATAGGACTACCTCCAACCTGTCTTTCCTCTCTCTCTTCCATCTCCTCCTCTCCCTAGGAGGGTACTTTTTCTTGTCCTTCTTCCCCATCTTCACTGCCATCATTTTCTTCCCTTTCTCTCTCATTTTTCTCATTTATTTCTTCTTCATAATCTGAAATTTGGATACCAATTCTCTTCAAAAGAGTTTCTCCTAACCAGTCCTTTTTAATGTGGATACATGCATGCAAGACTCTCCAAGTACAGGGACATGAAAGTGCTCTAATATCCTTGTCATCCATACACCATGAGGCACTAAATGGTCTATTCTTTAGGGCATTGTAATGTCCTGCACCCCCACCCTATGCATTTCGACCATGCCACACTGGGACCGATGCAGGACGCTATTGTTGCTCTATCATTTCCCTATAATCCTCGCTCCTAGAGTAAATTTCCTGCCAAAAATCTGGTAAAGTTCACCCTAAAATATAAGCATTTATACCTGATATACATGTATGGAATCAAATAAAATTTACATTTTCATAATTATCAAAATAATCTCTAAATAATAACATTTACCACAAATTTACACCCGCACCCATACTCACAGCTCCGCCTAAGATTAGAACCTTATCATGATGGCAATACATTTCCCTAAATTAATACAAATCCAGTTATAAGATGAGAACACACATGCCAATTCATTAAACTTCATAGTTTCACCATTCCACTTTCAAATTCACAAATATTATGAAACGAACATGCAAGTAAGGTGCGCATATGGTTACCACTATATTTCACTGCGCTACTCTGACCACAGTAAATAAATGCTATTTTGTGCTATCACAGCACTATCACTCTCATTTCATGTGGATATCATCTATTCCTAATCACATCAATTTGCAACCACTATTTACATCAACTATACCTTATCATATCACTTCACACTTATCATTTATATGCCCTCTGGTCATTCCTGATGCCTTTATATTTACCATTAACCTAGCCTTTTCTCATGAATGCCTAAACTAGCATTGGCATGTCATTTCCTGGTTCTTTCTCATAACCATTATGGTCATGAATTTAGGCTTAATGCTCTCATACAGATGAGTAGAACTTACCACATAGACAAGTCATAAGCTCTAATACCATCTGTAATGCCCTCCACCCCCACCCTATGTCTTTTCACCATACCACATTGGGACCAATGCAAGATGCTACTATCGCTCTGTCATTTCCCTATAATCCTCACTCCTAGGGTAAATATCCAGCCAAAAATTATGCAGAGTCTGCCCAAAAATATATGCATTTATACCTGACATACATGTATGGAATCAAATAAAATTTATATTTTCATAATTACTAAAATAATCTCTAAATAATAACATTTATCACAAATTTACACCCACACCCATACTCACAGCTCCGCTCAAGATTGGAACCATATCATGACGACAATGCATTTCCTTGAATTAATACAAATCCAGTTACGAGATCATACTTAAATGAATATGACATCCCCAATGCTTATCATTAAACTACACATTATACATCATATTAAACTTTTAATTACAATCATATAAATAGATTATGGAATCATAATCCTAGTACACCATACCATAATAAATTATATTTAACTCCTACTCTCCAATTCCAACCCATTGTTGGAATTCTTTACCTATCAACTAAAAACATAGAATAAGGAGTGAGTCCATATAACTCAGTAAGTAGGTAGAAATATAAAATAATAATAAATCATAATCAATCAAAACACATGTTCTAACCCAAAATATGTATCAAATTTATCACTATAATACACTCATGAGACTTCAATGCTAATTAATCCAATAAATATACTATGCCATATAGGCATATAATGTCACAATTTCCACCTCACCTTTCAGCCACTCTAGACTCATCATACCAGACTACGTGCCATGCAGATACCATACACACCAAAACTATGCCATACAAGCATAACCTCATAATTGTGCCATTCGGGCACCATATTACAATTCCTAGAATGTTTCCCATTCCATTAATATATAGATTCATTTATTTATCATATCTAACATTCAACATTCAAATCACGTGATAATCTTTATCTCCATCAATCATCAATCCATACATTCATGTTATCTAAAATATATTAAATCACACTACACAAGGGGATCTTTACTATCCCCATCCAAACAAACATACACAAGTTCATTTATATACAACATTGGGACTCTTGAACCCTTTTATTCGGACATCCATACACAAGAATAATGACCATAAACACAAAGACTCGGGATGCACTCTATCCCCAAGAACCTTTAGTTATATTATAAAAGATACACCATTCATTGCAATCCAAGGGATAATTGCTATCCCCAACATTCATGTATTCATAAAGTTAAATAAACATCAATCTTTAACCAAATAAGGGATATCTGATATCCCTATCCATACATACATGCCCGAATACAATCAATGGGATAACTATTATCCCCCATACATTCATTACAACACAATAAGGGGCGCCTACTTACCTCATGTGGAGAATCATGGTATCCTTTTTGCACTATTCTTAATGTTCCATAGCTTCTCTTCCAAGCTTAATGATCCTACATATACTACAATTCCATTTATTTCCAAAAGTAACTCTAACTGATTCATTTCAATTAGTCCATTAATAAGTCTATAAATCATTCAAGTGCATACGACACTTTAACATTTATCAAAAGGCCATCTAACTTAGGTTCTTCTTTCATCATTTCCTACTAATGTATTTCATGTATACATTCATTACAATTCTATTTATAGTAAGTAATTTCATATCAAAACCATTAATACTCTATATTATTCATTAGGGTTTCAAGGTGCTTTTGTTTCTAACAACAAATCTTTATCACATGTCATGATTCATACTTAAAAAGCTTGAAAACCATGCAATTAAGCTGCGAATTGAGCTAATTTTAGGCTCACATATACCACACACAAAACCCTCTTTTTAACCCTATTTAGGGCATAATGAAAATCTGATTACATAGGTCCAAATTACTCCATGCAAGTTCTAAAACATTATAATCATGCAATTAATCCTTTTCCCCATTATTAATACAATGTAAATCATGAAACCCTAAATTTTTACTATTCGCAAAACCCTAGCTTAGAAAAATTCATAATTTCGCATGCCAAATCACTATAATCATTCTATTAAATCATTTTCCTATGAATTTATAACCATATACATCAATTTGTTCCCCAGAATCAACTAATTACAAGTTGGGTTCCAAACCCTAGAAATTCAAAATATGAAATTTGGTTGGAAAATTGATCTTACCTTAACTTTCATGCATCGTCATCCTCCCCAAATGAAGGACCAAGCTCTAAATTCCATATAGCTCCTTCCATTCGGTGGAAATCAAGTTTTTTTTCATTTTTCATAGTTCAAATAGAGGAAAGTTGGGTTTAAATTAAAGGTCACTTGATTAGATAGCTAGGTAAGATGATTTCTTAGCTGAAATGGAAAGAAATCAATCATAATGGGGCTAGGGCAAAAGGGAAAGAAAGAACAGAGAAGACTAGGGTGAAAAAGGGATGGAAAATGGCTGAAAAGTTGACTATCCAACTTATATTGGCAATAGGTGTTGTCGGCGCCATAATCCGGTGTCGTGGTGCCAGATTCCCTAGCCCACCTTCTTTTACAATTTTCTTCACTTTTTTCTCCATTTGATGTCATTTCTTTTTCATATACTTTTAATCATAATATTTACATATAGTATTAACATCTAATGCATAGAAATGTTTCCCAAAATAACTTAAAATCAATTCATTTGCATTATTTTCTTTCAAAATAATTTCTTCCCCTTATTTCTAACACCTCAAGCATTACAGGCATGTAACCAAAGGTAGTGAACAAAATTCTTAGAAGGCAAACCTTTCAATAAGTATAAATTTTTCATAGAGTTCTTGCCTCACTAGCAGTGACTTGATCTTTGCCACCAAGCTTAGGCTTTATCATATTCTCCAACAATTTTCTTAGCATCCTAAGCTCAATTATGAGATCCTTGGTTCTCTTATATGCATGGAAAAAGATGTGTACTGTGCTAGTTGATATATTGTTGAACATTGTCTCCTTATTTAATCCATCTTCAACCTATTCATTTGGCACACCTTATATATCTCTAAGGTGTCTTTCAGAAGAAATTTATTTGGTTACAATTTGCATTTCTACTCCATTCACCATGGATGCATAGGTACTTGGTCCCTAATTGAAATAAAATATGAGAACTAATTCTCTATACATAGGTGCCTCATAACCTATTAGGTGACTCCATCATTGAAAATTTATCATTGCATGAATATCTAATTTACATTTATCAAGGAAACCCAAATCTATCTTCTTTTATACATGCATAGTGTAACACTTGTGGTGTTTGAAATGTTAAAATGGGTAGAGTTTACTTGATAAATTTGATAAAATTCATTATTTTGAGCTAAACATAAGTTAATGAGGAGAAAAAAGAACAAAAATGGTAAATTTAGGAAAAAGCCTAATTGTGATCAATATGAATGGCCTAAAATGGTCATCATATGTATTGTAATGTGTATGGAATATTGGATTGAGCATTGGATGCAATTTGAAATGAAAATAGCATATGGAGTCATTTATAGTAGAAAAATGTTGGTAAAAACAACTGATTTTTGATAATTAATCTCAAATGAGGTAGTGAATGGTATGAACAAGTATTATTTCATGTATCAGATGTGTGGGAAGTGCTTATTATGATTTTCAAAGTATTTTTTGTAAAATGAGACCATTAGTGATTCTTATAAGTGTGAATTTTGATTTTGAATAGCCTTTATGATGAATGGGTTATCAATTGAGTTTGAAGTGAGAGTTAAATTCTTAAATGAGTATTTTAGGATGATTATACATGAACTTAATGGGAAATATAATAATTGAAAGTCTAAGAATGATAGATGAGAGAAAAAGTAGAAATTTTGAAAGAAAAGTAAAGGAGCACAAGTGTGTATTTTGAAAATGCTGAATTTGAGAATTGGGTTCTTTGTGATTGATTTTTGACATGGATAATGGACTAATTAGAAAATGTGTTCAACATAGAATTTGTAGATCATTATATTTTCTATCCAATGGAAGAAAAACCACTCAATTTCAATATCTTATAAGAAAGTTATGACTAATATACTGAAGTTGTTCCAAATAATAGAAAAATAACAAGATGAATGCTATAGGTCACATTTGTTGGACTTTTAGAAATATTTGTGGTATGATTTGGAAAGAGTTGTTAACATTGTATCCCTTTAAGTTATCCCTCCAATGCCTTAAAAATCAGGTCATTTGGACATTGTATGAAAAAGTTATTTTCAAATTACTAACAATGTATTCGGACGGTAGGTTAATGTCATGACACGGAACTCAATGTTGTCACATAAAGAGTCAATCTCATGACACAAGTTTTCTATGTTGCGACATTGAGCAGTCAATGAATTCTATGTCGTAACATAGGTTTTCTACGTTGTAACATAAGTTTTGTAATGTGTTAGAGTACCAAAAAAATTTGACTTTTTAAGCTCAAAACCCCATCCCATTTTCCATTTGTTCCATCCCACTTCTTCTTCTTCTTGCCCTAGCTTTGGAACCCATCTTTTTTAGCCCAAATTTATACCATTTGAACTTGGAAAATTCCTTTTCTAGGTAGATTACCACTTAAGCATGCCTCTTGGCTTGGGGTTTTGAGATTTGGATGGTGGGAAATGGAGGCAACACTGATTTCTTGCAAGTGGAAGCAGTGAATGGTAGCTTTGGACATGGATTCTCATTCATGGATGGAAGACACACCTAAATTCCATGGTAAGCCAATTCTATTAACCAAAATTGTAATTTTTGTTAACTAAGGTTTTGTATGAATTATAAACAGTAATTTTTGGGAAATAATTTGTATGGATTCATGTGTAAAACTATAAGAGAAATGATTAATTCATGCATAATAATGGTTTAGAATGGAATTGGGCATGAGAATTTGGGGTTTGCTCTATTAGTTTTTGAAGTAAACTAAGAATAATAACTTTTGGGGGGAATTGGATATGGATTGATGTGAGAATCATGGAGAAGATTATTAATCAATTAATTGTAGAGTTTTTGACATGCTTTAGATGTGAAAAAAGTGAATTATGTTGTGATCCATGAATAAAATATTAATCAAAGTGAATAATGAATTATGAATTTCATATATAATGACATTATGCAATGGTTGGAATGGATTAGGAACTCAATTAACTTAGTGTTATGGAGAATTCAATGTTAATTGAGTTGTAAAGTGACATGTATAACTAGAAATGGAATTTAGAGGTTATGTCTTAATGAAAATGTTAAGTTAAGTGATGTATGTTATATATTTGCTGAATTGCTTCAATAAGAAATAAAGCATGCTTGAATTTATGATATATATGATATACATAGAGCCAATTGAACTTGGATTTGAAATCAAAGAATTTAAAAACTTGTTCTGGTGCGGTGCTATGATTCCACACTAATGTAAGTAGGCTCT
Organism: Pouteria campechiana; assembly: GCA_036873735.1. Classification (NCBI taxonomy): domain Eukaryota; kingdom Viridiplantae; phylum Streptophyta; class Magnoliopsida; order Ericales; family Sapotaceae; genus Pouteria; species Pouteria campechiana. The sequence continues at coordinate 27,699 of JAYJMB010005294.1, read as the reverse complement.
TTCTTTTGGTTATATGAAATATGTCATTTGTTTAACTGGGCATTTGTGTTTTGGTTTAGGATAGTGCATATCCCACATTTGTTTATGTTTGATTTGGGAGTACATGAATGTTTGGGATAATGTATATCCCATGGTTTGGAATACTTAGTGTTTTGTTTATGGGAAGGTTATTTAATTGTTGAGGAATAGTGCGAATGATTTATAGAAATGATATTATGATTTGTAGAAATTGATAAAGTTGATATGTATGTATGAAATATATTGGCATGATTGAATGAAATCATTTGAGATTAAATTGATAATGTAAATGAGGGTTTCATGAGTATAGATTTTGATTATTTGGATTTGAAATTTATGTGTTGGTTTTGGAACATGCTATTTTGATTCATTATTATTTTTGAATCATGTTTGCTTACTGAGTTCCTTAGACTCACGCCTTCTTATTTATATTTTTAGCTAGTAGGTCAAGAAAGGGAGCCCAAAGACAATGATCATGATTATATTTTATAGAAAATGGATGTGTAGTATAGAAATGTGAATTTGGAAATTGTATGTGATTGTATAATTGTATTCAAGAGTTCAAAGTGATGTATAATTATAATTCAATCAGATTTGTATAATTGTAATTCAAAAATGTCAATTGATATAGAATGGAATGTATGGCATGTCATAGATTGGTATATTAAGTGTTTTGTTAGAATGTTATGACACCAATTTGGTATATTGTCATCATGATTCGGGTCGATCTTGGGCTGTGGGAGTGTGGGTGTGTGTTTTAGAGTTTACATTATTATTTTGTTTTATTTGATAAATATCATACAGGTTTGAATGGATGAAATTCAGAGGAGGCTCTACAGAATTTTGGGTAGAGTACCCCACCCTAAAAGTGGGCAAATCTAGGTGAAATATAGTGCAAAAAGTTTGAGTTGCACCTCGGAAGGTAGAGCGTGACACACAGGTCTTCCCAACATTGAGGTATAGAATTTAAACTTCCTATCCTCCCCACCAAAGTAATAAGTTGGTAAATCTTGGGGCTCAAACTCGGTGGGGACCTTCCTTCCATCTACTTCTTCTGGAAGGCATTTCAAATCAAACAATTTTTCACCTTATTAATTTCTGCTAATATCAACGTCTCCTTCTCTTTCATTCATGGGTGTTGTAGGTGAGGGATTAACTTCTGTTCTCTATGTAGCATGAACACTCTTAGAGCCAGATGTCGAAGGTTGAGATGTAGAGGCTCCTTCTCTTGTTCTTGGACTATTCACTCCTCTTTGGGGTTTTGATACTGCCACTTTTAGTGCCGTAGTAATGTAGAATATTTAATGGAAGTGGTAGAAATCTAAAGGAATGAAGCTTTCACTATGTTTGGAATCAAAGGCGGAAGGGATTTTGGGTTGCAGGCGGCTGAGAGATGTGAACAAGGTAGAAATGAAAATGAATTGATGCATAAGGTTTTTGCCCTTTTCAAATTGTCAGGAACCTGCGTAGTTGGCATGCAAGTGCCTGGGGACTAGGCGGCTTTGCTCCCAAATTGAATTTTGATATTCAATTTCTAATCTAATCTACCCCCACAATCATTTAATATTTTTCACTTCAATCTCATATTAACTCAATCAAAAAATATTACATAGATCATCTTAAGCACCTATCACAAACACATCATTATATGTATATATATATGTATTAGGCACTTAATATTTCAAATGTTCAAATGAACATTATTTGAATTTTCTCATCATATGATTTCAACTTATACATGATTAAACATATTTATAGGTATCATGATCATGATTAAGAATAATGTATAGGATGTAACAATTCATGACATGAACATGACCTTGAAGCATTTACTAAATTTTGAATTATCATCTTAATTATTGCAATTATAAGATATCAAGCCATGATGACGATTATAGAAGGTCTAACTAGGAATGGAATACCTATTCGAGACCTTAAACTGTAAAGTTTTCCAAATAGGCTTAACTTATACCTTGGAACTGCAATTTTGCTTCATCAATAATTTATCATTCAATCATTCTACATGTTCTCAAGTATATCATAATCTCATTTAAAGCCTAAATCATATAGAGTTGTTAAAATTTTTATATGCCCTTGTACATTATTCATTGTTAAATTGTTTATACTTTTAGCCTTAATTTCATTTATGGTTACATAGTATCATAAGCATATAGACATCTAAAGCATGTTTCCTTTATATGAACTTAAATAATTAGAATGATTTAGTTCAAACCAATGAACTCATACCCATTCAAAACCAAAGCATTCAAGTATTGATTTAGAAATTTTAGAAACATCAAGAAAATATAGGTGTGCAATGCATGTTTTCCTTGCATCAATCAAATGCATCAAGTTTGGCAGACTTATCTCCTTTGTCACCCCTTTTTCTCAATTTTTAGAGTTGAGCTCATAAGTGATGATGCCAATCTTGACTTTTCATTTAGCACTTGTTGATCTTTTTCTTTCTTTAGTTTGAAGTTCTAGCCTGAGAAGATGATTTTGATTTCTCATTGTTCTCTTTCTTCTATGTGCTCATTGCAAACTTTTCTTGCATATACTTAGGAAATTCTTACATTTTTTTTATTAAAAGATTCAAACAAATGTGATCTTATGTTGCCTTTTAATTAGTGAAATTCCATAACACCTGTGGTGGTAAATTTGATAATTATATGTTGATTAATAAAGAAATCTGGTTTGAAAGGAATTAATGCAAGTATAAGTATGATGGAATCAATTGCAAGTGGATGTAATTAAAATTTTGATTTGATTTTTGATTATTTGAGGGTCTAAAATGTGAAAATTATACCATTATTATGTGAAAAAATAATGGGAAATAAATGAGGAAAAGAAAATATGCAAAAAATTTAAAAAAAGTAGAAAATGGGGCAATAGGGCGGACACCATGACCTAGAAAAGGACATTGCAGCGTCGGACTGAAAGAGGTGGAGCATTGTGGGCAAATTTTTCCACGATGAGGTGTGGTATCGAGTTATGGTAAGGTGGTGGTGTTCCACGCCACGGTGTGGGTTGGTGATAAATGCGGGAGAGCCAATTTTTCAGCCTTTTTTTTTGTCCAGTTTCTTCTCTGGTTCATCTGTTCTTTCTTCCCTTTTGCCTTAGCCTCATTATACATGATTTCTAGTTGTTTTAGCTAGGAAATTATCTTCCTAGCTAGAAAAACTTGTGATCTTTTAGTTAAACTTAATTTTCATCCTTTTAAACCATGAAAAATAGTATAAAATGGAAGAAAAATTGGATTTCCCCCAAATGGATGGAGCCACATGGAGTTGGGAGCTTGGTCTTTCGTTTGGGAAGGATGGATACTCTTGTAAGCAATGGTAAGTTCAATTTCTCAACCGAATCTCAAATTACAAATTTTAGGTTTTAGGAAAAAGTGGATTTTGGGACTTAAAATGATGCATGTGCTTATAAATTCATGGGAGAATGATCTAATGAAGTAATTATTGTAGTTTGGCTTAAAAACATTTTGGATTTGGCATGATTACGATTTTTGTGAACAGTGAAAATTGGGGATTTCTTCAATTTTGTTGAATTAATCATGGGATAAGTGATTAATGACATGATTAGAATATTTTAGAACATGTATGGAGTGATTTGGATCAGTGGAATCGAGTTTTAGGCTATACCCTAATTAGGGTTTAAAGAGGATTTTTGTGAATATGCTATCTAAGCTATGAATTGAATAGCTTAAAAGTTTAATTGAGTTATTTATATGTTGTTGAAATGATAATCATGTGAGATATTAGATAAATATGTCAGCTAAGAAGGTTTCTTATGCTAATTATGAAGAAACCCTAGGTTAACTAGTGTTTATCATATATTTGATGATTATAGCCTAAGATTGGCTATAAATGATGTATTATAACTGGCATTGGCCTTGTACAGGATGATCAGAGAAGGATAAAAAGGTAGAGTGGAAGGAAAGTGGTTTGGAGCTAAAAGCCTTTGGTAAGTAGGTGGACCCTTTGTGATTCGAATGTATGGATGGGGATAGTGATTATCCCATGTTTGCTCTGGGCATGTGTTTTTGAAAGAGGGATTGTGGATATCCCATGTTGGTTTAAGATCAATGTGTATTTGTTTATGATTAATGAATGTCAAGGATAGAGAATATCCCTTGGATGGCAATGATGTGTTTGCTAGATAGGATGAATGCAGATTTGGAATATCCCGTAGTTGAATTGGTTTTTGATATCGACATGTGAATGTTTGGAATAGAAAGTATTCCAAGTAATTATAGAGATAGAGAGTATCCCATGTCTTTAAGCTTATTCTTGTGTATGAATGTCTGAATGTAAAGGGATTGGGAATTTCTCTGTGATGTATGTATATAAGCATATGTATGTTTGTTTCATATATGTATATGGGTGTGGATATGATATGCTTGAACTTATGTATGTTTGATTAATAGGGATAGTAATCCCAAGTTGAGTACGATGTTGTGATAATATGAATGATGAAATTGATAGGGAATAATGTGTATTCCCTGATTGTGTTTAAAGGGATGTTTATATGGAAAAAAGGTATAGAGATATCCCATAAGTCTTGTTTCGATTCTATAATCTATGAATGTATGATTTAATGGAATGGGAAGCATTCCATAAGATATATGTAGTGTCTACATGGCATGTATGATGATATGAGATGCCTGTATGGCGTATATTTGCTATGTTGAGCCAAAGTGGCTCGGATGTGATGTAAAGTGCTGGAATGGCACTGTATGTTAGTATACGCCAAAAAGGCATAGGGTGTATATGGAAAGAATGAGGATGCGAGCCTAATGGTATGGTTAACTTGGATTGTACATCTTACGATGAGATGGAAATGTGATGTGTTTAGGATGTTTAAATTTCATTTATTGTTGTATTTGATACATGTTCCAGGTGAGAACATGTTGTTATGATTAATTATTATTTTATTTTATATATATCTACTTACCAAGATGCCCGTACTCACGCCTTGTTATATTGAATTTTTGTTTAACAGGTCAGGTATGTTTAACAGGTCAGGTAAAGAATCCCAACTGAGGATTGAGATGGATGAACAAGATTTGAAGATGATTAGATATGGTAAGAGGAAATGGGGATTAGAATCCCTTAATGTAAATATAATTATATTGAGTCAAAGATTGTATAATTGTATTAAATTGTAAATAATTTATGACATGTCATAGTAAATCGTTTAAGCATGAGATTGTATGTGTATTTGTATTAATCCAAGGTAATGTATTGCCATAATGAAATGGTTCCAATCTTGGGCAGAGCTGTGAGTATGGTTATGGGATTGTGTAGATATAATTGTTGTCATTTGATTATAGAAATGTATATTTTATTTAATTTCATACATGTATATCAAGTATAATATCCATAATACAGGGTAGACTCCGCCAAATTTAGGCAAGACATTTCCCTTAGAATTAGGAAATGGTGAGGGTATGATAAGATTTCCCTTAAGAAGAAGGGAAATGGTAGCGTTCCGCATTGAACCTAGTGTGGCATGGTCGAAATGCATAGGGTGGGGGTGTTGGGTGCTACAAATTCATCTTTAACATAGGGTAGTATGCTTTTGAAAATCTAGACTGCTCAGGAAAATGATAAGGCCTATCTCAATTCATTTAAGGATTTATGTATGCAATGATGGTAATAAAATATGCCAATATTCTAATGCCCCAACTTCTAGGCATTATTAAAGGCAGTATCATGAGGAACTCCAAATAGTGTCTCCTCTATACTGACCATATCCAACTTTTATAATATATCATCATATATATAATCACGCATACCAAAATCACATTGACTAGACATCACACACACACAGCTCGTCCATAATCGATAGTGGCATTGTGATGGAGGTAGTCAAATAGATTTCAAACACATCCTTTTATCATGACATGCCAGCCACAAATTAATTTATACAAATTTACAACACACATTCAAATTTAGAAATTTACAATTTATATATACATCATAAAAATCCAAAAAGAGAATTTGATATTTTTAAACTCTAGCAGTATGATTCATAGTCTATCCCAATCCTGAGCTCCAACCCCAGGTTGGGTTCCATCTTCATGCACATCAACTAAAAATCATAATAAAAATAGGGTGAGTCTGGGCAACTCAAAAAGTAGGTATATGATTAAAAAGTAATTAAACATCAGGGTAGTAAAATCATGATGATATTACATACGTACACAAATATATAACATATTGTGTCTCACAATAATAGAAAAATGCACCAATGGTCACAACATAGTCCTGTAATTTATTCATACTCAACTTATCCTTGCTCACTTTTAACATGTCATTATCATCATGTCTCTTTCATCTCATTCTCTCATCTCATTTTACTCTCATCTATTTATATCCCTACCTCATCATAACTCTTCAATCCATTATCATCATCTTTAATCAATCTCAGGGAGACAATCAACAAAATAGACAACACTCATTCCCTCTTTGGTGTGTTCCAACCCCTCCCTGTACCCCTGACTACGAAGCCTGTCAAGTTCACAGTAATATCTCACTATCATCCATGGCACCTCACCCTCTTTGCTCCATAGGGATCACAGGTTCTCCATCTAGACCTTATGAGGAAGCCAGGTGAGTCACATGCAGTAGGCCATTTAGGCCTCCATGCCGACCAGGCGTATCCATATCTGGCTATATAGGCCATCACACCATCCAAGCATAATAATATACAGCCATATAGGCCACCACACCAATCAGGCGTATCACATCTGACCATATAGACCATCACACCAACCAAGCATATCGCATCCGGTAATATAGGCCACTATGCCAATCAAGTGTATCACATTCGTCCATACAGGCCACCACACCAACCAAGCATTTCACATTTATAACCATGCCATCCTGGGATAATCATTCTTCACAGGAACCAAGTCAATTATATACCATTTTCACATTTTTATATTTCATTTCCATGTCTTTACAACCTCCAAATGTTGTCCTCAATTTTCCAAGAAAAACTTTTTCCAAATTCTAAAGAAAATACACTATTTAAATAATATATAAAAAAATTCAATCACTTTCCTCTTGCTGAGCCACAACTCAGGAATTCTCTCGCCCAACATCTCATCACATTACTGTTTCTAAGCCATGACTCAGAAATCCCCTGTCCAAAATTTTTGTCACCTTACTTTTCTTGAGCTCGGCTCAACATTTCGCTACACAAATTTCCAACATACTTTGCTTGCCCTATTTGCTCTGTATTTTGCTTCTTTATTTTCCATGTTTCACCCTCTTATTTATACCATAATTGACTTCATTTAACCCTTCATTCTCCTCCATTATTCTCTCATATCTTTTGGATAAATCACACATATAAGACTGTCCCAAATTACACAGAGCAATGTATCCATAACTCTCAATGCAATTAATAGATTTCCACATACCCTAAAGCTTAAGTAGCTACACATGTACACACTTACATTCAATTCCAGAATTTATACAAGGGAGTAGGATTCCATTATTTCCAAACATCATGCCACAAAGGTCACATTATTTAAACATAATCAAGGCATAATCTAACAACTTTATCCAAAATCAAAATATAATGCCCATAATACATAGTCATGAAAATTTAACTTCATTATATAAAGAAAGTAAACCTACTTACCTTTGTACTAATAACCACACCACTTTTTGATCTTAAATTCAGAATTTCCCAAGTCTAATTCAACCATTGTCATGCCCCATCCTTAGACCTATGCATTCTACCATTATCCTGTCATTTCCCCATTTCTAAGGAAAATATCCTACCACAAATTCAAAAGAGTCTGCACTAAAATATGAGAATATATACCTGGCATACATTAATTATACAAAAGGATAATGTTAGTAATAACAATTATCATTTACATGCTCTTTGTTTCATTCCTCATGCCTTCAAATTACCCTTGAGCTATTGTTCTCCCATGTTTCCCTCATGGATTAATAAACTTGTCTTGGCATGTAATTTCCAATCTCCTTTTGCTAATGCCATAACAATCCCAGAACTTAATGTTATCATTCAAATTAGTAGGAATCATCACATAGATAAGTCACTAGCCTCTGATACCATTCTGTCATGCCCCACCCTTGGGCCTATGCATTTTACCATTACCCTATCATTTTCCCATTTTTAAGGAAAATTCTTACCAAAAATCCGGCAGAGTCTGCCCTGAAATATGTGAACATATACCTAGCATACATTAATTATATAAAAGGATAATGTGAATAATTATAATTTCTAACATAAACCATAAACACACGCCCATACCCACAGTTGTCTGCCTAAGATTGGAACTGATTATGATGGCAATACACCTTACTGGGATCGCAGAAATCCATTTTTAATTATAGCCTCATACATAAACTATTATGACATGACAATACATCTTTTTTATACATCAATTGAATTTGTTTAATTACAATCATACAACTACATTATGAATTTACAATTCCAAATCATTATATTACAAGAAGATCATCTTCAATCCTTGTTCACCAGTCCTAACACATTGTTCAGATTCTTTACCTGACTTGTCAACTAAAAATTAAGTATAAAAAGCATGAATCAAGGCAAACTCAATAAGTAGGTGTATAACAAAACATAAATGCAAAGAGGGATCCATTATGCCTCCCAACTATATTCTGCACGAATACAATTTCAATTCCATGCCATTTAAGCATAAATACATCACTGCATTCGTAGTTTAATATGTCAGGTCATAATCTAGATAATACAAGAATACTATACAATACAAGAATACTATATGATCCATGAAATGTTGCATTACATAACAATTGAACACATAATTGCATCACAGTATAACTCATCCAAATCATATCATTTAGATGTTTTATGCAAAAGATATGCTTAAAATACCATAATTGTGTCTCGCTAATAGGTTTTGGTCTCAGACAATAATTGTGGCCCAACTTTCTAGGGCCAACTTGGCCCTGTTCTCTCCCATTTCTTCCCCAACCCTTCCCTCCTCTAGTTCCCATGTCCCTGGCCACAAAACCCATCTCCCTAAACTCAATTTTACATGATTTATGCTAGAAACATTTTAGATTTGCATGGGAGATCTTGGGATCATGGATTAAAATCCTATTTTCTAATCATATGAGCATGGTTCCATGGTTGGAAACCCTCTTGAATGTGAATTATGGCTGATCCAAGAAGATTTAGAGTGGGAAATGAGTGAAAATGGAGGCCAAACTTGGAAATCATGGTAAGCACATTTCTTTCCCATTAAATTTCATGATTTTGTAGCTAGGGTTTTGCATGATTTTTATGTTAAATTCATTGGGAAAGCAAATAATTCATGATTTGGAAATGTATGTAGGGTGATTTAGGCTAGAAAAATGTGATTATGTATTAATCCCTATTGGGAATAGTGTTTGTGAGCATTGAAAATTGGGGATTTTGCATGATATATATATATATGTAGACTTTATAGAAAAAGTGATTAATTCATGATTTATGATGTTTTGATAAGAATTGCACATGAGAAAATTGACCATATGGTCATCTATGACTGTGAACCATAATGCATGAATAGTAAAGGGGGTTTTTGTATGAAAAGGTGATTTTGCTTGGTTTAATTTAATAATAAACTTGAGTAGCATGACTTTATGATGAATTTGATGTTAATTATGGCATGGGCTTACTGTATGTAGTTGGGAGTGAAATCGCTAACCCATTTTGATGAGAAACCTGTTAATGGGTGATGCTTCTAAGTTGTTTAATAAAATAATTTAGTGAAAAGTAATATATGATGAATTAATCTAATTGTGGCCTATGATTGGCTATAAATGAGGCATATAGAACTTTATATGAATTGGGTATGATATTGAAATTTATGATTTATTAGTCTTTATAAGTAAATGGATCATATATGATATGTGCAGGATTGTCTGGTATGTGGATGGGAAGCCAAGGATGGTAGGATGGTTCTCATTTAGGTAAGTAGGCGTGTCTTGCTTGAATGTATGAATCGTTAGATGGATGGGGATAGTGCATATCCCATATATTTGCAACAAGCATGTATGAATGGATTGATAGGGATAGTGTATATCCTGTGATTTATTGTTAGCATGATTTGATGGAATTGAGAATATTTCATGATTCCTTTGTGTGCATGAAGTGAATTGACGGGATAGAAGGTATCCTGTGGTATTATGTTATGATAACTGTGGCTGTGAATATGTGACATATAGAGATTGTGATTGTCTCCTGGCTTGCCATGATGGGTGTTTACACTTTTTTGTTTGGATATGTGGTTTTGAGGGATAGTGTGTATCCCATAAGGTTACATTTCTGTGATAAATGTGTGATTATACAAAATGTTAGGATGGCAAATATCCTAGTGTCAACTATATGGTAATGCAATGATGGTATATGTGAAGTGGGATTAATGGAGATCCCAAGATGTTTGATTTGGATGAGTTATACTGTGATGCAATTATGTATTCAACTATTATGTATGCAGCATTTCCTGGATTTTATAGTATTCTTGTATTTTATAGTATTCTTGTATTATTTGAATTGTGACCTAATTTATATGTTTTGTTATACACTTACTTACTAAGTTTACTCGGACTCACACCTTCTTATTTTTATTTTTTAGCTGATAGGTCAACTAAAAAATCCCAATTGTGAGTTGGGACTGGTGAACAAGATTATAGATGATCTTCTAGTAATATAATGATTTGGAATTGCAAATTCATAATGTATTTGTATGATTGTAATTAAAAGAATTCAATTGATGTATAAAAGACATGTATTGGCATATCATAGTAGTTTATGTATAAGGTTGTAATTATAAATGGATTTGTATGATCCCTGTAAGGTGTATTACCATCATGATCGATTTCAGTCTTGGGTAGACAATTGTGGGTATGGGTGTGTGTTTAGCGTTTGCGTTAGAAATGTAATTATTGACACCATCCTTTTGTATAATTAATGTATTATGCATAATATACATCCCATTAATATCTACACACAATGAAACCTCATATAACATCATTAACTTCAACCCCAGCTCATGTTCACCACATAGGCCTTTCTAGGGTTTATCTAATTACCAAACTTAAATCTTGATAAAGGGGTAAATAAGAGTTCCATAACAAGGATTATTCATGCTATAACATTCTTAGCATCATTTTATAAAACATCTGATATGCACTTTTCTGATTTCACATTTCTAGCCACAAGTAGTGTAGGGTTTCTTTCCTAAGTTATAGAATAAAGTGTTCTAACATGATTAATTCTTTAATTACAGACCATAACCTTCAATCCTTTTCCCAAATTCTCTTTTCCCCAATTTTCCAACCTTCCTGACCTATTTCTTTATAACCATCCCCCATACACCCTAATTTAGATATTCCACATAGCAAAACTTATGCATGTACAAAAGAATCACTTACTTGCTAATTTCCCTTGGCCCAATCTTGCGTTTTCCTCAAACTGATGCAGCACACTTTGCCATCTATTTCTCCAACTCAACCCATCAAATTTCATCAAAATCTTGGATTTTTCTCAAAGTGCTGGGACATAGGGGGGGATGGAAACGTGAAATGGGGGTTTGGAAGGGTTGGTCGAGTATTTTAAGCTTCACCACCTTTAGTGCTCTAGCATTGTATAATAGTACATGCACATGCATCTCTTTTTGCTCTACTTTTTACACATTTTTCAACATAAATCTATCCAATGAACATAAATACACATATCATTAGTCATTCTCATCATGATTCTATCAATTTATATTGTTAATTTCTCCAAATTTTCAATGAACATATATTTACTATTTATCTTCAAATAAAGAAACAAATTTACCCATACCTCAAAATTTCAGGGCATCATAAATATACACTTCATCATTTTGAACAAATCATTCATTAAATCATTTCTAGTTTTCTTTTCATTTTTAATCATTATCTCATGATCGCACAATAATTTAAAGTTCTAAACAAATTATTTGCCTCCTTGGCATACTTATCCTCAAAACATGTTGGTTATTTAAATAATAATTCTTTTCCTCATTCTTAGTTGTATCTAGGGTTCTTTTTCTTGTGTTAGAGGCAAACAAGTAAGATTCTAAATGCAAATTATGACAGAATATAAAGAGATTTAAGTTTTGAATATTATACTTGCACTTGCCTCTCTTTAGTGGCTTTTAGCTTCTTTGAACACTGTCTCATCTTCATCTAGCATCAAAAAACCATTTATCTTTTGGTGGAGTCAGATAATTCTTCTTTTCTCCATCTCCTTTCTCCAATTTATAACCTTTTGATGAGAAGGGCTTATTTATACTTTTGAAGAATGAACACTTCTTCTCCTTTATCTTCCTTGTTGTTAACCCTCTTTTTCTTTTCCTTGCTTCCTTCTCAGCTTTCTTTTTCTCTTTTTTCTACAGCATTTTACTCATTTATTTCAATTTATTTTTCCTCTTTATCATTTCTTTCCTCTTCAGGTTGCTACCCATTAACTAGTGAGGATTCCTCAATTGATTCAGCCTCTTTAATATCTTCAACCTGTTATTCTTTGATTTTAATTTGAGCCTCTATAATTTCTTCTTCTTCTTCTTTAAGAGATTGTTACTCCTTTTCTTCTACTTCTTTTTGCTTGGTTCCTGCACTCAATTAATTCTCAATAGAAGAGTTAGTTTTGTTTGACTGCAAATCAATATGCCCTTCAAAAAATACCTTTAACTTGTCCATCAATTCTCTTGCATTTTTACAAGTTAAGATATGTTTGCAAATGGTAGGGCAGAGAGCATGAAGTAAGGCATTTTTAGCCTTATTATTTTCTTGCCTTGCTCTCTCTTCATCCTCAAAGGTCCGAATGAAAATAAATTTTCGGAGTTCAATGTCATTGGCCATAAGACATACTTCCAACCTTCTCTTCCATTATGCATAATTAGATCCATAAAAGTATGGAAGGTGTGTGGTGGGATGTCCTTCACTAAACATAGAGGATGATGACATCATGTTAATCAAATGGATCACTATAATTTTTTATGTAGCCAACTCTGATACCAATTGTTAGTTCCATTAGTTTTGGCTTAACCCAAGAGGGGAAGGGTAAATTGAGTTTATAAAAATTTTCTCCTCAACCCCTGTTTAACTAAATTCCCTCTTTTCTTGATTATTTGCAAATTTTAATGAAATAAATAATAAAGTAGTATAATGCAAGGAAACAATAAAAATAGCATGTCTAATGTATAGTGGTTTGAGAAACCTCCCTACTCCACTCTTTCAAGATTACACCCATTGTGCCTTCGATTCCACTATCTCACTATAATGGAATTATAACTAGTGCACCTAGCACTCTTCTAAATTCTAACTCTTGGATAAGCTTAAAGTTGCACATGAAGGTACTAACTAGGTCAAGGAGACCAAAATTAATATACTTACGTAGGAATATGAAGCCTTCCATATGCAAGATAATGAAACAATATCAAAGATATTTGGAAGATTTCAAAAGGTCACCAACGGGTTAAGTGGTCTTGGTGAAAAATATGAAGAACCCAAAATGGACAAAAAGATTCTAAGATCTTTACCAAGATCATGGATGGCAAAAGTCTTTGCTATCTAGGAGGCAAAAGATCTAGACAAGATTAAACTTGAAGAATTAATAGGTTCACTTATGACCCATGAAGTCCTAATGAAGCAAAAAGCTCTAGAAGAACCAAAGGGAAAGAAATCAATAGTGTTGAGAACTAAATCAGAAGATGACTCACAAAGTGAAGCATCAACAAGTGGTGCTGAAAACAATGATGGCATTATGATGCTAAGCAGAAGATTTAAAACCATGTTTAGAAGAAAGAATGGAAGTAACTCTAAAAAGTTCAGAAACAAAGACATAAGAAAAGATGCTCCTACATGTTATAATTATGACAAGACTAGCCACATGAGTTATGACTGCCAAGAGTCTGATAAGAGGCAAGGAAAACAAAAGAACAAAAGGCATAACTCATATCCTAAAAAGAAAAACAAAAGTAATAACAACAAAAGCTTCAACAAGAAGAAAGCACTTGTAGCATGGGAAATAATTGAAAATATGTTACATGAAAGTGCAAGTGCTAGTGAAGATGAACATAAAGCAAATTTTAGCAAATTTTCAGCTACAAAAGGAAATCAAGGAGAATACCAAACTGGAATCAGCTTAATGGTTATCCACGAAGATGAAGTAACTTTTGAACTTGAATCACAAAGTTTCCTTGATGAATTATAAAGTATATATGTAGATTTCAAGGCTTTGAAAGCCAAATACAAGGAGACAAAGAAGGAGCTATTGAAAGTAACCAATGAATGCTCTAAGTTGAAAGATGAGAACTACAAGCTCAAAAATGATCAATGCACCATTCAAGAACTTGAGCAGGTTTAGATAGAAAACAATGCCTCAAGACAAAACTTAACCTCCGCCTTATTTAGGATGAAACCAAAATGTAAAGGTGGACAACAACACAAGAAAAGGAACTATAATTTTGAAAGAAAACAAAGAACCAAATAAACCATGGTTTAGATTCTTAAGACAGTTGCTAAAGTAGTAAATGCAATACAATCTTCTAAAATTAGAATAGTGGCACCCAAGGAACAAAGGATAACAAAATTTAATGCCACTAACCCACTTGGACCCATTCCCAAATGGGTACCAAATATTAAAGCTTGACCTTATCATTGCAAGTGTGTCTGAGAGACATAAGAAGTAGCATGTGGTACATTGACATTGGTTGCTTAAGATACATGATAGGGTAAAAGGAGCTGTTCACTAAGTTAAAAGAAAAACATGGTGAAATAGTAACCTTCGGAGATAATGGGAAAGGTAGAGTGGTTGAGATTGGTAAAATCGGATAACCTCATTCTACTACTATTTCAGATGCACTTCTAGTTGAGGTATTAAAGCATAATCTTCTAAGAGTTAGTCAGTTTTATGATAATGGTTACAAGATTATGTTTGAATCTCACATTTGTTCCATCATACAAAAAAAATCTTTCAAGCCAAACAAGAAATTACACACAACTAAGCCACTTCAATTGCTACATATGGAGTTAGTTGGACCAACTAGAACTATAAGCTTAGGAGGGAAACATTATGTATATATCATTGTTGATGACTATCATAGATATACCTGGGTAATGTTTCTTATATCCAAGGATGATGCTTTCTCATTCTTTAAAATCTTTTTCAAGTGATTACAGAATGAACAAAGCTCTCATACCGTTGCAATTGAAAGTGATCATGGTGGAGAATTTAAAAACTGTAGTTCATAGCTTACTATGAAAATAATAATATATTTCAAACTTTCCTTGCAACAAGAACACCCTAGCAAAGTGTAGTGGTAGAAAAGAAGAACAAAATCTTACAAGAAATGGCAAGGACCATGTTGAGTGAATATAGTTTACCATAATACTTTTGGGTTGAAGCTATCAATACTGTCAGTTTCATTATAAATAGAATTCATACTAGGCCAATACTCAACAAAAATTCATTTGATATATATCATAGGAAGAAGTCCAACATATCATTTTTTCATACTTTTGGCTATAAATGCTTTATTCTCTATAATAGAAAGGAAAAAATTAGAAAATTTGATATTAAATCTAATGAAGGAATATTTCTTAGCTATTCCATTGTTAGTATAGCTTTTAGAATTTAGAATTCGAGTAATAGAACTTTAGAAGAATCCATTCATGTCAAATTTAATGAATCTTAATTTGTTTGAAAAAACCAAAGAATCTTGATAATGAAGCAGACAAACTTGCAATTGATGTGGAGAGAATATACCTGCAAAATCAAGACAAGCAAACTCCACAAACAAAAACAATAAGGGATGGAGGTAGCAAATAGCTTGAATAATCTACTAGTGAGTTATATGGAGAAGGTAACTCTTCTCTTCCTAAACATTAGAGATTCATGCATGATCATCATAAAAACCAAGTACTTGGTGATTTGTACAATAGATTTAGAACTAGATCATCGTATTACTAAATATGTGGCAACTTTGCCTTTATTTCTCAAATAGTACCAACCTACATAAATGATGAGCTCATAATATACCATGATTAATTACCAAAATCCACATATATTTTGGATCCTCTTTTGATGTAAATGTAGTGGATTCTAAGAAATCTACACTTAATTTGGTTATTAATTGATAAATAAATTCTATGTTGATTTAGTATGTTTATTTGTAGATAATTAAATGTAAGAAATATAAGAAATTATGGAAGATATCAAGGTGAAGAAAGGAGCAAAGCAATGGAGTTTGGATAATAAATTAGTGATCGAAAATTGAAGATTACAAGTTGAAGAAGCTAAATGTGAAAAACAAACACCAATTTAACACCATTTTTTGTACTAATTGAGATGGATTTAGCTCTAGTGTCAACATATAAGCTTTACATATTGACGTTATGTATCTAAAAAATTAAGAATCATAGGATTTGGATCTGAAACATACAAGTTATGGCTAAACTACTACAACTGTGATAGATATTAATTCTGCTGACAGAAATTTGGATGTGCAGAATATGACATTAATTCTGGTCCAATTTGGGAATATTTTTAGGACGATTTGGAAAGCATGTTCAATGTAACAGTTGTAAATCTAGAATTTATCTTTCTAATGAATTAAGAACCATATAATTTGAATATTATATGAGGAAGTTATAATCCAAATAGTGTGAGGGATCTTTTTACTTCCATTTTGAGAGTTCTTTTAGAGAGTTTTGAGGCAAATTTTAAAAGTTTTCTTGTGGAGAAGAAGGGGAGATTACAAGTAAGCAAGAGGAGGAAGAAAGGATATTCTTCATTATGATAATATTGTTAAAGGGAGTTATTTTTTATTTTATTATGAACTAAATCCCTTTTTCTAGGGTGAATATGTAACCCTTTTTATATCCTTTGTTATGTGATTGTTGGTTATTAATGGTTATATGATCTTGTTTTATTCATGATGTTATTTGTAATGATTTAATTTATTTTATTGCTTGTTCACCAATATTATGAGTTAGATTGATTATCCAAACATGTTTCAGGTAAACACCACATGTTAAACCATGAGCTCCCTTGATGAAAAGGATAGATAGTTAAGGTAGACACCATATGCTAAACCATGCTATTTTGGTTCATTATGTCCTTGAGCTTAATGGGTTTTCACCTCAATTATGCTTCACACCATAGGTAATTGAAATAAGTTAAAATACTTGATTTAAACCTGCACACCTAACAGTAATAATCTTACTTTTGAAAGAATGAACCTAAGTGAGGCATTGAATCCAACATTCCATTAACAAAGGGGTATCATCTAGTGGTGGAATCAGATCCTTAGACTTTTGCATCTTGCTAATCTCCCTACATTATTTTTAATTGTTGATTTACTTATATTCCATCAAATTTCTGAATTTTTGAAATTACACTAATTATTACTTCATATTTATGTAGTTATAAATGCATTCCTTTTACAACTAGGATAGTTTTGTAACTAAAATTGATTAAGTCAGTTTGCCCATTCTCTGTGGGATTGACCATTGCATTGCATACTATACTAGTATACATTCGTACAATTGCAAGAAATTATAATTTGAACCATCAATAAACCTTGTATTAAAAGATGAGAACTAGATTTTAGCTATGCAAGAGGAACTGGACCAATTTAAAATAAATAACATGTGGACTTTAGTTCCAAAACTAAACCACCAATCAATTATAGGAACCAAATGAGTCTTTAGGAATAAACTTGATGAATCTAGATTGGTAGTGAATAAGGCAAGACTAGCAGCTAAGGGGTACTGCCAAGAAGAAGAAATTGATTTTGATGAATCATTCACCATTGTTACTAAGATAGAAGCTATAAGAATGTTGTTGGCATTCGCATCTTCCATGAATTTAAAACTATAATAGATGGATGTCAAAACTGCATTTTTGAGTTGTTTCATTAATGAAGAAGTATATGTTGAACAACCCCTTGGGTTTGAAGACCCTCATGATCATAACCATATTTTCAAGCTCGAGAAAGCCCTCTGTGGATTAAAGAGAGATCCTAGAACATGGTATGAAAGGCTAAGTAAACTTTTGATCGAAAAAGGATTCTCAAGGGGTAAAGTAGACACAAATCTCTTCATTAAGCATGCTATGAAAGATATTTTCGTTTTAAAGATATATGTTGATGACATTGTATTTGGAGCCACTAATGAAAATATTTATCAAGAATTTTCTAAGATTATGCAGGGAGAATTTAAAATGAGTTTGATAGGAGAATTAAACTTCTTCTTGGAATTGCAAGTAAAGCAGACAAAGGAAGGAAATTTCATGCACTAACCTAAATACACAAAAGAACTTCTAAAGAAATTCAATCTTGAAGATGGAAGAAAATATGGAACTCCAATGAGCACTTCCATCAAATTGGACAGGGATGAAAGAGGTAAATCTATTTGTCAAAAGTTTTATAGAAGTTTTATAAGATCTCTATTATAACTTACTGCTGGTAGACTAAACATTATGTTTAGTGTATGTATGTGTACTAGATTCCAATCAGACCCTAAAGAATAACATCTTATTGCTGTTAAAATAATTTTTAGATACATGTAGACACTCCAAATCTTTGTTTATGGTACCCACAAGATTACTTTGAGTTAATTGGGTACTCTGATGCTAACTTCACTGGATATAGAGTCAATAGGAAGAGTAGCTGAGGGACTTGTTAGTTTCTTGGAAACATGGTCATATCATTGTTCTCTCGGAAGCAAACATCTATTGCACTATCAACCACCAAAGTTGAATATGTTGTAGCTTGTTATACACAGATTCTCTGGATGAAATAGCAACTTGGAGGTTATGGTTTAAAATTTGCTGATGCACCCATTAGATATGATAATACTAGTGCTATAAATCTGAGCAAGAATCCTATTATGTGTTATAGATCTAAGCATACAAAAATCAAGCATCACTTCATTAGAAATCCTGTCCGAAATCACAATGTTTACTTAGAATACATACCAACCGAAAAATAGTTAGCAGACGTCTTGACTAAGCAACTCTTAGAGGAGAGATTTTGTATTATTAGAAGGGAACTAAGAGTGATAGATCCATTAACATAATGAAAACATCTTATTTATCACTTTATACTTTATATGATTTGGATGAATGTCTTAAAAACTGAATGCCATAAATGTGTGTATGCACTATAAATTAAAACATTTCAAATAGAGAATTTTTCAAATGTAACTGTTCATGTCCTAAATCACATTTGGACTATGCCAAATGTCACTTTCAGACATTTCCCTTCATGTCCGAAAATATATTTTCAACTTCACCACATCATCTTTTTGTCCATATTTTAAAGTCCTATTAATTATCTTCCTAAACCTCTAAAACTCCTATTTATGAGAGTAAGTCTCATTTTCATGAAGGAATTAAAACATTCCTTATTGGTATTCTTATTATTGACTAAAACTTAGCAAACATTTACTACAAAATTCATTGAAAATCTACTAAGACCTCGTAGAAACCCCTTTCAACCGACTTACTATTAGCAGCTGTACTAAAGCTCCATTTGGTCACACTATGTAATTTAAGCGCTTTTTGAAAAAGTGTTACTGTGGGAAACATTTTTCGCTTCTCCTAGAACGTAAAAAATCAGCCTTTATGGCCCTAAATAGTACTTTTAGATGTCTAGCCAAACGATTTCTTCGGAATAGTAAAGTGCTTTACTAGTGTAAATGCTCATTTAGGTTCCTTGGAAGCATGGCCAAATGAAGCCTTATTTCACTCATCCTCATCATCTCGTTACCAATGCAAAGGAAAAAACTAGAAAAAATTCCATCTCTATGATAGAGATCATGAGTAAAGAAATTGAAAAAGAGATGTATGCAGAAGAAAGTTCACTGAAGGGAAGTAAGTGAACAAGGTAGTGGTTATGATGTTTTAGATTAAAGATCGTTCTTTTGTTGAATTTACTAGATCTCATCTTGTTTCTGAAGAAAAGGATGAGCTTGAATGAAGATAAAAAATAAATATTATGTTCTTTGGAAATTGCAAGGACCATCTTCATAGCAGTCCAAAGGTCAAACTTTCTAAGTTACTACCTTTTGTGGCCTAGGACTAGGAGGGAGAAGTAGCACTAGAAACAATCCCCTGCTACCCCATACAAAACTTCAGCTCCTCCAACATGACCTTCCAAGCATAATGAATGCATGCCTATGCATGATTCCAAATGCTTTGAGGGATCATAATCGGGGTCTACCATAATATCTCCAATCCCACTGTTTCTTCCATCCATCCCATCCGTACTACACCCTTTTCAACATTAGCCAAGAACTCTATTTGTACTAAAATGAAATAGAATAAATTTTTCTTTATTAATTTTGAGCATTTTATTATCTATATTGGATGCTTTTCTATATATTTTTTTGATAATGACAAAAAAGGAAAGAAATAATTATATGAGAAATAATTATATGAGAAATACGCATATGATTACATGAGTATATGATATGAAAAATTGCTATATGTATGGCATATATTATCGAAACCTAATACAACCATTCAAGAGGAGGAAGCACTAAATCAAGGGGAGTTATGTCATATATGAATTATATCAAATTAGTTTCCATGTATATTCTTGTTTATCTGTTTGAAAGGGAACTCCCTCAGATGTTTTGTCATCATAAAAAAGGGGGAGATTGTTGGACCAAATCTCTTTACTAGGCTTGATTTTGATGATGAGCATATTTAACTATCTAAATTTTGATGATGAACAAAAACATATCAATGAAAGTTTAAACTACTAATCATTATTTCCCAAGTGTGTAGTAACAAAAAATATATCAGGGAAATAGCATAAGTTGACAGTACATACAAGACATATCAGAAACAAGATCCACTAGATTATGAGGAATAAAACATATATGCTCAAATGAGAAAGAATGACACTAAAACTTTGAAGTAGTGTGTGAAACAACTCCTACACATGCCTCAAAAACACTATCAAAGTCATTCAGACTTGTGCTCAAAGACATTGGATCTAAGAAGCCATTCTCAGACATAAAATTTAGACATAGACTTTGTTAAAGACTGAAGAGAAAACTAAATGTGTCCGCAAATCCAAGTCCACAAGTCATCTAGAAATCAAAGTCCAAATCGCCATAGCTAAAGATGCAAGATTGAAATATTAACCTTGGACATGGCAAACTAAAATTCAGACATAACCAGGATCAGGTCGTGCGGCAAAATGCAACTAGCACCAATCCAAGTCCAAAATCCTAATTACAAACATGGAGATCATTTTGAACATGGCGATTCAGTTTAGGACATGATTGAATACAGGGCTGCAAGTTGAATGGTTCATCCAAGTTCAGAATAATAATTTCAAACATAGGTACTCAAATCTAGACATAGCGAATCCTTTTAAGAAATGGAAGAAATAACTTAGTTGCAAGCCAAGCACTAATCCAAGTCCAAAATTTAATTCAAGAGATGACTATTTGAACTCAAACATGATAGTTCACTTTGAGACATGGTGAAGAAGTCGGTTTCTAGCTAAACGAATTGTACAAGTAAGGACAAAAGTCAATTTCTAGCTAAACAAGCTATACACGTTTGGAAATTTAACTTCGAACATAGAAACAAAACTCAGACATGCCTCAACAGGTCTATGAAATGGAAAACAATGAGAAAGCTCTAATGGATAGAAAATCCTATTGTTTTGCTAGTAATAAATGAGCGTCATGTTCTCTAACAGGCAGAATTCAAATTCAGCTATAAAAGGAGTAAGAAGGCTCATTACAAATATATGCAAGAGATAAAAATTGAGAGAAATTATAGAGAAGAAAAATAAGAGATTTACTCTTAGACATTAAGTTTTCTTTCAACTCCACAATGCTAGAAAGCTATTTGCATTCAAAGCTTATTCTCTACAACAACTTAAGGGAGTCTAAAATTCTTTGTACTTATTATTATACATTTTACCACTACATTTAATTGTGTATAAACTCAGCTATGTAAGAGGCATTTTCAATTGTACATTTCTTTATAAATTGGGATAGCAAGCATGGGGCTTACTGACTATGTATAAGTTTGTTAGTTTTTACAGCATTTTGGTTTTATATTGGCTAAGATTTTCATAGCTCAATGTAGACTCCAATAGGATGGCTTAACCCAAGAGGGGAGGGGTGAATAATGTAAATAAAAAATTCATTACTTAAATCTTGTTGAATCATTTCTCTCTTTTCACGCTTGTGTGTTGTGTGGCATAGGATGAATAATAGAAATAATAAAGTACATGAAGAATAAAATAAATGAACAAACACACACACATTAACAAGACAATTTTTATTATGGTTCAGGACCCTGTCCTTACATCCACTCTTCCAAGGACACCAACTCATTGTGCCTTGGGTTCCACTATACCCCATACAATGAAATACATAAGTGTCCCCAACATTTCTTCTAAATTTCAGCTCTAGGGGACATAAGTAAGTGTTCTTGACACTCTTCTAGTTTTACAAGCTTACCAGGAAACTTACCCAATTCAAAGATCACAGGAAAACTTAGTAGTTTTCCCGAGCTCACTACCAACTCAGTGGCTTTGAAGCTCACCAACAAACTTGATGGTTTTCTAGAGATCACCAACAACCATTACAACATGGTTTATCAAGTTTACCACAAACTCTCTGGTTTTTAGATTAACCAAAAAACTATTGCACATTTAAGCATAGGGAAAAATATGATCTCTCTCAGCTCTATCAATTACATAAACATCTTTCCAAAATGTAGATATAATGGCCATGATAATTAGCAGATTGAAGCTCATGAAACATAGATGACGATTTAAGCTCTTAGCCATGGGTGGAAGGATTTGCATATACTTGAGCTCGTTAGAATGGGTTCCTTCAACACCTTTGAATCATCCTGCTTCTTCTTAAATAGATTTTTCAAAATCTTGATCGTTGGAGAAGATGAGATCCATTGAATGCAGAAATGAGAGCAGCATTGAATGAATAAGACCGTTTGGGTTTTCTACTGTTAAAGTCTAGGTCTTTTCTAATTTGTCTCAGGCTGCTACATTATCATTCAGAGAGCAAGATGAGTTGTGTAAAAAGGTGTCCCTCATTTAACTTGTCATAGCTTTAAAAGTCTTGCAGCACCACTTATTTCAGAACTAGTGACTGATATGAGTCTACACAATGATGGCACGAGTTTAGATGCCATTTGTATGCTAGTCAAATAAATCGAGTTTTCCTCGAACAAGTCATGGTCTCCCTCAGTCAACATTTGTCTACCATAAGTTGTAGATGAATTCTTCATAGGTTTGTCTATCAATTGAACTTCCATAAGAATGATTACATCTATTGCAAGTAGCAGATGAACTTTGAATGACACAGATGAAGTTGAACTGACTAATAGACAAAATCTTCTTTGTCTGTCTCATTTCCTCCAGGAGATTTGTTTTATAATTGATCCTGCATGTATGAGTTTTGTCTATTGTACATAATAGGTCATCTCAAGATGGTGCTGATGAATATAGACTAATTATTTGACAAACATCTCCTTCTATACGAATAAACAAAGTGGGATGTGCTTCCTTTGTTCTTCATTGTCTGTTGGAGGCGACAAACGAAGTTTGCTCAGTCTTGCATTAACAAACAAAGTGTGGTTTTCTTCTTTTCTTCCTTGTTATCTGTTGAAGGTGCCAGCCAAAGCTAACTTTAGCTTACTCAAATAGACAAAGTGTGACATTTGTCTGATGTAAGCAATAGACAAATTTTGTTCTGCTTTATCTTGGATAGAACACATTGCACATTGCATTTATCTTTTCTAATTTTTAGGTGATTGTGCCTTTGTCTATTGAAACTCATTTCGATCCAAGCAGCACTTTATCTATTTAGCTTTGTCTATCCTAGCTGTGCAACTTCTACTTCATCTTCTACTTTATCTGATGCTTTATCTATCGTGAATAACAGATGAACTTTTGGACCACTGACAAAGTGAAGTTTTTCAATTGTTTTGTACACTTCGAGCAACAAAAGGGGCTTGTTCTTACAGCTTCTTTGGTTCTTCAATCTTGATTTGTTTGTCTTGGCCAGCTAAAGTTGCATTCCCTTCTTTGTTCATATTGTCTTTCTTTCCTTAGAATAATCCAATCTTCTCACTTTGGGAATGGTTGTTTAGGTGGCAATTTCTTTGTCTTTCTTTATTTGTTTGCCAAGCTTTTAGGTTGCTTCTTCATCATTGCACTTTGTCTCAGACGAACTTTGATCAGATCAAGTATAAGTGGTCCAAATTTCTTGAATGCAATTTAAGCGCTCTGATAATGACTTCTTCTTTAATTTCTTGTTTTATATTTATCTGTTGACATTTTCTCATTGAGGTTGATAGATAATGCAAGCTTGTTGTAGCTCATTTTTGAAGCCTTGTTTATCTCCTATTGCTTTTGTTCGTGAAAGCTTCTTTTAGACAACTGCAACATTTCTTTATTGCTTGTCTTTTGCTTTCTTCTTCTTCTTCTTCTTCCACAATCTTCATCAGTTCAACTCTTTTGGAACATAACAGATAACTATGGCAGTTTGTTGTAGATGATCTTAAACTTTTCTACACTAGCTACGTTATTAGCTTTCATATATATAATATCAGAATGTATTTTATCCTCATGTGATTGTAGTATATTGTAAAACAAGGATAATAAACATTTTTATTAAATGCATAATATGAAATCTTAATTAATTATTTTGCTTAATATGATTTAGCAAATTTATGCAGTAAAGATTAATTTATAATGTGTGCACCATAAAGTAAAGACTGTGTTCTTTTTAATTAAACATTCATGATTAAGTATTTATGTTAATTAATTATTATCAATTCATAATTATACATATGATTGTTAGAGATTTAAGCATATAAATTTCTTTTCTTTAATATAAGTTTTGTTTTCATCAAAATCATATATAATAATGTTGACAATCTCCCCCTCTTTTATGATGACAAAACTTTGAGGCTTGTGATTTAAATTTTATTAGTTTATAAAACTTCCCTAAATAATTGACTCTTATAATCCTATGGAGTTTTACTCTTTTTATCCATTTTCCACTCTCACAAGTTTCTCACATTTTTCTCCCCCTTTTTGTCAGAATAAAAAAGGTTTTTAGGTTTTCTCCATTTCTGATATGCATTGGTGGTATTTTATTTCTTTTCTTTTCTCCTATTCTACTTATAGAAATTTATCTCCCCCTATCTCCTAGAGCCCTTACTAGTTTTTCTCTTCTAAATCACATAATTTTCTCATCATGTGTCATGCATATTTAAGGGCAGCAAGCTTTCATTAATATCAAGAAGATAATTGAGAATTTAAACATGTAAACAACCTGCAAATATAGTGCAATTATTATTTCAAGAATATAAAAATCTTTTTAGCTTGCATAAATTCATATATTCTTCATCAAAATTATTTTATCCAAGGACGTTAATATTCAAAATGATTTCATGCAAGTAGATAAATCTTATGATGACAATGCATGATTTTAAGTTATTGAGTTTAGTGTTGGGTCCTTGTCTTTTAATGTGCGTCCACTTTCTTCTTCTAAATGACATTAATATCAAAGGAGATGATTAGGAATTTTAATGACAGAATCAATAGGTCACTTGGGAATGGAGTGATGCTTCAAATTCTCTATCATGTATAGAGTAGTCAGAGATAGGACGATGTTTTAGTGTACACCAAAGTAGTCTCTGATACCATGGCATCGTTAAGTTCTCCTTCAAAGCAGATACAAGTTAATGACAATACGAATGCAGAGAAAATTCAATTTCTTTGTGAAAGGATTAAAGTGTTAAAGGAAGATTTGTTCTATACCAGAGGTAGTACTACTCATTTTTATCATCTCTTGACCAAGAATTCCACAACTCACATGGAAGCCATAGAACGTATTAAGAATTTCAAGGTGGAATTAGCCAAGACTTATCAAAAAATTGATGAGTTGGAAATAGTTGTTGATGTTTTAGCTGAGTAAACAATTTCTTTTTTATTTCTTTTGAAGTTTTGAACTGTCCAACTATGTAACTTTATCTTTCAATTTTTATGCTTAATGATTTGTAATTTTCTTTCAAAATTCTATGCTTGTAATTGTTGAATTATATTCTTTATGAGTGCTTTATTATATCAAACATTTGGATGCAATTAGCATAGTTTATTCATCAAAATCATATTCCTAAGGTGACAATGTGTGTTCCTATTAGATCCTATTTGCATCTCTATTGTTTGAGAGTCTATTCTATATTAGCATCGTTGATGAATTACTCTTATTGTTTTTATCAAGAGAACGATTATTGTGGTTTAAGTCATAAAGTTAATGCATCTCTTAGGAGTTAGTTATGACCCTAGGTATTCTCTGCTTCTTTTACATTAGAGGGTAGCAATTTTAGTAGTTGTAATGTGATGCTGAGAAGTCAGAGATGGAGCAGAATTTGATTGCGGGAAGTAGTTAGGTTTTCTTTCTGAAGGAAGAGGTGAAGCAGCTGAAGAAGGAACTGAGGCAGGCCAGGAGGGCAAATGAAAGCTCAGATCTTCAATGGATCACATTAAGGTATTGGAGAATGAATTAGGTGAGGTTCAACAATGAGTTAAGAAGCTAGCAACAGTTATTGAAGTTTTGAGGAAGTAGATGTTTTTGAATTTTCTTCTATTTATTTTATTAAACAAACGATTGTCTTTATTATCTTTTTAAGGGATCTAATTCACTTTGATTTTTATGTTTTTACTTATTAGTTCCTAAATTCCTTTACCTTTAATTCTTTTCAATGGTTCATTTATTATGAGATCAAGCTAATAAGCATTATTCAAAAGGAATGATTAGGAATGGAATTCCTATTCTAGACCTTAAACTATGAGGTTCCCCAAATAAGCTTAACTATGCCTTAGAACTGTAAAGATATTAAGATTTTATGCTTTAAATCTTATTAAAGTTTTTATAGTGATTTAGCCCAAAATAGTAAACTCAAATCAATTCAAATCCAAGACAATTTAATCAGAGGCATCTAGAGTATATAGCAATGAAATATATAATCAAGTTAGACAACTTATCTCTTTTGACACATCCTTTGTAGATATTTCATTTGAGCTCATAAGTGTTGTTACTAGTCTTGATTTTTCATTCAGCTTCTTCTATTTGAAGGTGATAGTCCTTCCTCTGAGATTTGATATTGTCCAGGATATAATCTTGACTCATTTAATCCTTTCTTTACATCCAGAACTTAAACTTATTCGCTTGGATTTGTGAGTTGAGAAGAAGGTTTTGATTTTTCATTGTTCTCATTCTTCTTCTTTGCTCAGCTCAAGCTCTCTTACATACACTTAAGAAAATCTTACACTTTCTTCGTTAATGAGTTCAAATTGATGTGGACATATATTGCCAATATATTAGTGCAAAGAATTATTTTAATCATAACAATATGCAAAGATATAAGATAATGGATTAAGACAATTTTCATGAGTTAATAGAATAAGCATTTTGCCTTAATCATTACTGAGTTGCTTAAACTAGCATAGTTATAAATTGCAATTAACTTAATGTGCTAGAATACTCTTCATTCTTCTGTACTGATTTGAGCTTAATCATTTATCTTTCTTTTAGGTATGTGTTTTTTAGGCATTCT
>JAYJMB010005293.1:0-12120 GCA_036873735.1 Pouteria campechiana | reverse complement strand
CTTTGTCATTGTCATCTCTCCTTTGTTTAATTCCTTTATTGGCATTAATGAACTCAAAAAGCTCTCTAGTCTTCTTATGGAATATGACCATTGCAGATATCTCAACTGATCTCCATGGGACTTAGAAATACTTTGTCAACATGACTTGGAACACCAACTTGGGCAAAGAGTTTGACAAACCTCTGTCATTTGGGCACTTTCCTTTGTGGTCTCCTTTGTTGGTCCTATATCATGTAAATGTGGTTCCAACAGACATGATAGACCTCTATAGCCCATTTTATTTCCTTTGTAGGTTCCTCTGTCACTTAAAATCTTAAAAAAAAGAGGATATGTATACATATATATATGTATATGTATGTATAAATATATGTAAATATATACATGTATATATATACATGTACATATTTACATATATGGATACATACATATACGTATCCATATATATATATATGTATATGTATGTATCCCAATGAGTTTACCTAATGGCTATGTCGAGGTATAGTCAAAAGACTATGAAGATAACCCATTATGACTGATAGAAACTCGGAGACTCGACTCAGAAATGGTATCAGAGCCATGTTTTTGCTCATTTTATGCATTAAAATGTTGTTTTTATCCTACCGTTCATCTTCCTTCTCTGTTATTTTTCATTTTTTCTTTGGGAGGATCCTTTTTGACTTTAATGACTGGTGGAATGCTCCTGTATGCGACCCAATGGGAATGTAGACAGTGATGAAGTTGGGTCCAGGAAGAGATCGGGGCTTCTACCCTTTTAATTTAAGAACGGGTCTGCATCATGACCGAATAAACCAGCCGGGTCAGATCCGCAACTAAGATCTTCAGCTTCAGTTGAATGAGACCTAGAAGAGTCTAAGGCTTTTGCCCTTGTTGAAGAGGCTGTCGACTCTTTATCTTTTTGGGCTTTTATTGCTTTAAATTATGCTTTAATGGCTTTCTTCCAATCTTCTTCTGAAGATAAATTAGTAAAGATAACCATTTGATGAGATTTCTGAGCCAAAAACTGGGTTTACTCAGAGTTGGATTTCCTAATAAGCCATTTCTGGACCTTTTCTGGAGAGGCTTGGGGACAATTGAAAGATTCTCACCACGTTACCTTATAAACTCGTCCGAGTGCAGGAGGAATAGGCTCTTGAGCCACAAAACACCAATTCCATTGGAATATCCAGGCAAGAGAAAGTTTGGAGAAGAAAAGGATGAGCATAGGAAGCTTTTTCTCCATCTTAGGGCAATTAAAGTGTTCTTTGAACACATTTAAACTATTTTGAAGATTTTGAGGGAGCATTTCTGCTATTTGACCAAAATTGTTCCACCATTGGAGGAACCAGAAAGGAAAAGAGAATTTTAATTTTTTATCAAATACAAAAAATATTTATTTTTAAACCATAAGACATTGGTCCATGCATCTTAGTAATCAAAATATGAAAAATTTTGAGGAATAAATTCGTTTTCAAATCTTTTAAAATGATTTGGTCCTCCAAATTCTCCAATATTTAGAATTTTTAAAATTTTGATTATTGAGTGTGTGATTTCTCCATCAGGAGCTTTATGATGTGTGATTTCAATGGAATCAGTAGAAACTAATATATATTCATAAAAGTTCTGGGTTTTGTTGAAATTAGAGGGTTTAAAACAAAATGGTTTAGGAAGTGCAACTTGTGCAATGTTTTCAGGACAATAATCGAGTTTTCGCTCGGCTAAAGTGATTAAATGATAAGGTTCAATTTGAACTATTTTTGATTGAAAAGTTTTCATAAAAAACCTTGTTGAGGATTTGAATGAAGAAAAACTTTTGGTACTTGATGGTGAAGGTGATGAAGGAGAAGCAATAGGAGATGGGGTGATTTGTTTCAGATCATTAGGTATTACCAATTGGTTAGGTAACTAGGTTATAGATAATGGAAGCATTCTTCCTCGTCTACGACCTCTTTGTGGTGTAAGGGAGAGAGAAGGCTCTAAGAAGAGCGTATTTAGTGGAGCTGGCTGAGCCGGGATAAGTTTCTTGCCATAAGAGTCTTTTGACTGTTTATAAGCTTTGCTTTTTTCAGAAGACATTTCAAAAATTGGCGGGCGTTTGCCTCTATTATCTACTAAATTCCCTGAAGAAATTCTCTAGAAAGGAAATCAGGGATGAAGTTAGAACTTCCTTTGATAAATTCAATATCAAAATCAAAACATGATAAAAGAGCTTGCCATCTGGCAAATATTTGTTTTGATGCAATATTTTGAAGATCCTTTTCTAAAACGTATTTAGCAGCTTGGCAATCAATCCTTAAAAGGAATTTTTTGTTTAATAGATCACTTTGAAATTTTGTGATGTAAAGAACAATGCTTAAAATTTCTTTTTCTATAGTTGAATAATTTTTCTGGGCATGATTCCATATTCTAGAATGGTATTGAACAATTTGTTCTTTAGAATCTTTCACTTGTTTAAGTATTCCTCCAAATCCTTTGTCAGAGGCATCTGTTTCAACAATTTTAAAAGCTAAAGGATCTGCAATATATAATAATGGTAATGTTTTTACATAGGATTTTATCCTTTTTATAATATTAGTATGTTTTTTTGTCCAAGGCTTAGGATTTTTCCTGAGTCTGGCATATAGAGGTTTTGCTATTATTTTTAGTTTTTCAATATGCTTTGCAACAAAGTTCAATGATCCTAAAAATCTTTGGAGTTGATTTTTATCTTTTATTTCATTTGGAAATTTATCTGCAAATTCTATGGATCTTTTTATATGTATTTGTGTTCCTTGGTTAATTTCATAACCTAGGAATCTGATTTTAGTTTGACAAATTAAATACTTTGTTTTAGAGAGAACTAATTCATTTTAGATTACAGTTTTTAGGAAAATTTCAAGATGTCTAAGATGATTGTCTAAAGTTTCAAAAAATATTAGAACATCATCAACATAAACAAACAAAAAATTAAAAGGATTGAATATTTTATTCATTATTCTCTTGAATTCCAAAAATGCATTTTTTAGGCCAAAAGACATGACATTCCATTCATATTATCCAAATGGAGCGGTGAATGCAGTTTTATATTTATCTTTTTCAGCTACCTGGATTTGCCAGAATCCAGATTTCATATCAAATTTAGAAAAGATTTCCCCTTTTTAATTATTTTTAGGAGATATTTTTTATTAGGAATTGCATATCTTATCCATTTTAATGCCTTATTTAAGGGTTTATAGTTTATAAGTAATCGAGGTGCTCCTCTTTCTTTTTCAGCTACCTTATAGACGTAAAAAGCTACATAAGACCAAGGAGATCCTGAAGGTTCAGATTTTCTGATTAATCCTTTTTCAAGGAGATTATTAATCTCATTTTTACAATAGTTTCTTAATTTTTGATTCATCTAACAAAGTCTTGCCTTGGTTGGAATTTTATCCTCATTATATTCTTCTTTGTATGGTAATTCTACCATATGTGTTTTTCTTTCTCAAAAAGCATTGGGAATGTTAGCACAAGCTAAGTTTTCAATTTTTTCTTTTAATTCTTTTATTTTCTCTATATATACAAGGTTCTCAAGTGTTTCTTTAATTCTTTTAAACAAATGTTCTTCTTTTAAATCTGTTAGAGCTTTCTCCTTTTGTATCAGATTTAAATGAAGATTGTTTATTAATTTTTTATGAGGCTTATTTATGAAATCTCATCAAATGGCTATTCTTGCTAATTTATCTTCAGAAGAAGATTGGGAGAAAGCCATTGAAGCACAATTTAAAGCAATAAAAGCCCAAAAAGATAAAGAGTCAACACCCTCTTCATCAAAGGCAAAAGCCTCAGACTCTTCTAGCTCTCATTCAGCTGAAGCTAAAGATCTTGGTTATAGATCTGACCCGGCTGGTTTATTCGGTCATGATGCAGACCTGTTATTCGATTAAAAGGGTAGAAGCCCCGATCTCTTCCTGGACCCGACTTCATCACTTTCTACATTCCCATAGGGTTACATGCAGGAGAAATCCTCCAGTCATTAAAGTCTAAAAGGACAAAAGTGCTACAGTACCTCTAGAAGCTTTAGAAGAAGACGACAAACCGACTCAACAGTCTCCAGTTTCCAAACAGGAAACCCTAAAACCATGAGCGCCCTTGGTTTTGTGTCCCTGGTTTTCCTTTGACAGGCAACTGCTAGTTTATTGTAACCGGGAAACCGACCTTTCTTTCTTATTTAAGAACAATTGTTCTCACTTGTAAGGCATTGAATGCCAAACCCCTTCTCTCATCCAAAGCCCTATGTATCTCTCAAAGCCAAATAGCTTGAGGATTATGGAGCAAGACTCCACTGCTTTGCAGTAAAGAGACAAACGTCTCAAAATTTTGTAAGTATTTCTTTGAAATATCAAGAAATCTTTTTATAAATTTGTGCATCAATCATTAATGCCATCAATCTGGCAATTTGGGTAGGCTGCCGTTGGTAAGTCCAGTAGGGGTAAATTTTCATTGACAGTGATCTGATATTTAAAAGATTTATGAAACTATCATGATTAATATTAGAAAAATGAAAATTTTTAGGAGATAGATGTCTGAAGCATCATCTTCTTCTTCCAGAGAAGAAAATGAAATTAATAGTGAAGAAATTTCTTATGAAAATGTTAGTCAGAATAATTCTAATTGGGTAATCCTACATGTTCCATTAAAAACAATCTACCAAAAAGGTAGTTTTCTAAATATATTTACATTAAACATAAGAATTGTCGAAGAGACAATCCCACTTCAAAACAATTTTGAAAAACTTTATTTAATAAATCTAAAGTCTATGGAAGATCATATCAAAAGTAAATATAATTATATTCACTTTGGATTGGTCCAAGTAGCCATAAAACCTTTATCAAGGAATGGTATGAATGCTGCTATTCTTGCTAGTCTAAATGATTTTAGACACATTATATGGGAAAATTCCCACGTAGGAGGCATTGAAACCAGTTTATATGATGGAATAGTCTATTTTAATGCTTTCCCTAATTTCATGGTAGCATTAAGAGACATAAACATAACAAGAACTTTAACCTTGTTAATAAAAACTTCAAATATAGACATGGAACCAGGATCTTTACCATTAGAAATAATGTATAGATTCTATTACAAGTTGTCTAAATCTACATTTATACAAAGGGTTAAAGAAAGGCGACATAACCCTAGAGAAACTATGCTTCTACAAGTAGATCCTAGAAAAACTAGGAAAATGATTCCTAAAACCATTAAATGGGATGAGGTTAAGTTTCCAGAAACTTGGAAACTTAATGAAGTAATGAAACCACAGAAACCTGTGATAGAAAATCAACAGATCCAATAATCTATAACACATCCAGATGGAATTGTAGAACTAGAATTTAGATCTACTATTCCAAGAACACCTATAATTAGAAGCTTGCCTTCATGATTATTTAAAAGGTCAGAAAGGCCAAATAGTTCCAGAGTGCCAATAGAGGAAATTAGATATAGCACATCTAATCTTCCAGATATAATTTATGCTTAACCAAAAACAGAATCTGAAGGACCAAATAGCCCAACTTTAATAGATATAGAGGAAAAACCTCAAGAATTTGACCCAACTATAAATATAATAGAAGAACCTTTTGAAATAGATAAAGAATCTATTAGAAAGGAATTCTACTTAGAAAATAATAAGAGTAAAAGACAATAGTTCTTTAAAACATTCAAGAAAACAGAAGGAGATAATATCCAAGAAAAATGGTATAATTATATGAGAAATATAAAAATAAACATAAACTTCTTTGAATGGTTTGAAAAGAACTATACTATGTATATATCATCCTATCCCTTTACAACAGAATTAAATCCTATATGGGAGACCTTAGAAAAAGGAAATATTGAAATGGATAAATATCCACCAGAAGAAAGATATATAGTAAAACTAGAAAATGGTAAGAAAGTAATTTCAGCCCCTTTCAGAGAAAGGATAAATGAAAAAGAACCAGTAAATGGATCGGACATCCAAAAATTATTTCAACAAAATAATTACACAAATAATCATCTAAACATAATAGGTAAATACCTAGAGAATATAAAGGATAAGTTGCAGGAACTTAAAACAGTGGAGAAAAAACCTCCAAAACCAATAATTAATTTTGAAATAGAAACTTCAGGATTATTTAAAATAGAAAAATTAAAACCATTAAAAAATAGAAACTTCATGGAAGAAATAAATAATAGATTAAAGTCTTTAGATATAGGACAATCGTCTAAAACTCAACAAATAAATACTTTAAAAGAAAATTCACAAAGTGAAACTGAAACAAACACAGAAGAATCTAATGATTCAAATAATGAAAATAGAAATTTAGAAAATTAGTTTAATAATACAAAAATAAATTCTAAACCCGAAGATATTAATCCTATTAATAAGTTCAAATCTAAAGAAAATTGAAAAAACCCATCTAAACCCTATTACCATAGGAATACATGTCCTACTATGCTCTTTGAAGAAACTCCTCAGATAGTTCAAACGAAGTTCTCTGCAGGAGCCATTTATGTTTAGAACATTGACAGAATGCCAGAATACCAAATCATAAATGTTCTTCATAAAATGACAATGGCTGCAATAGCCTATGCTTCTGACAACTTAAGTGAAAGAGAAGCATGTATATATTTAACTCAAGGTTTTGTAGGAAGCCTTAAAGGTTGGTGGACAAATGTCCTAACTGAAAGAGATAAAACTTATATAAAAGATCATGTTAAACACATCATAACTGATGATAAAAACAAGAAAAAAGATGAAACACCACCTGAATCTAATGCTTTAGCAACTTTAATTTATTCTATTGCTAAAGCTTTCATAGGAGATATGTTTATTCTTAAAGAAAAAGAAACAGAGTTTCTTAATAATCTTAAATGTCGAAACTTATCTGAATTCAGATATTATAAAGATTTATATATAACTAAAGTATTACAAAGAAATGATGCTAATTCAAACTACTAGAAAGAAAGGTTCGTAGATGGTTTACCTTCTTCATTTAGTAGACAAATTAAAGAAGCTATTAGAATAGCCCAATGTGTCATAATCAAATGGGAAAATTTAACCTATGGAGATATTATCAATTGTATAAATAGAGTAGGTATATCATTATGCAATGATATAAAAACTAAAGAAAAACTTAAAAGAGAAAACATTAGAAACAAAAAAGAATTAGGATCATTTTGTGAACAATTTGGATTTGATAAATTCAAAACAACTTGTTCATGATGTAAAAAGAAGAAATCTTCTAAAAAATTCATAAAAAGATATAAGCTTAATAAAAAAATACGAAAGAGTATTATAAAAAACCCAAACAAGAAAAAACATTTAAGAAGAAAAAAATTATTAAAAAAACTAAAAAAGAAGTCACTTGCCATAAATGTGGCAAAGAGGGTCACTATGCAAATAGATGCCCAGATAAAATAAAAAAGAAAATTAATGAGATAAATCTTGAAGATAAAAATCTGGAACAACAATTAAAAATATATATGAAAAATATTCTTTTAAGTACAGATGATGAATTAGAGGATTCCAGCTCATCTATAAATGATATAGAAGATACGTCAGAAACTGATAATGAATATAGCCTCAATATGATAACCAGCCATGAAGAAGAACTGCTAAATTTAGCAGACCAAATTAAAGACTCAGATACTCAAAGACAATATTTAATGAAAGTTAAATCCATGCTAAAACATAGGGAAAAACTTTCAACTCCTATCTATAATCTAGAAGAAATATTAAAACCTTTAAAAACTCCTAAAAATAATATATCAGATATAGCAAATTTGAGAGAGGAAGTTAATGAACTTCGTAAAGAAATAAAAGAGGTAAAACTTGAGATAAAACTTCTAAAAGAACTAATAAAATGGTAAACCTTGAAACCAGAATCTTCTAATCAAAAAGAGAATCTTTCATATACAGAAGATTTAGAAGAATTTGTTCAACAAATAGTAAAGAGTAAAACTCAAGAATGGATAACTCCAATACAAATAAAAATACAAAGCTATAAAATAAATGAAATTGCTTTAATAGACTCAGGAGCAAATTCAAATTGTATTCGAGAAGATCTAGTTCCTAAAAAATTTTGAGATTTAACAACCAAAAACCTAATGGGTGCAGATACATACATATATGGATACGTATATGTATGTGTCCATATATGTAAATATATACATGTATATGTATATCTATGTATCCATACATATATACATATACATTTATATATTTACATATATGGATACATACATATACATATGCATACATACATATATATATGGATATGTATATATGTATGAATACATACATATACATATATACATATACATGTATATATTTATATATATGTATACATACATACATACATACATCCATACATGCATGCATGCGTGCATATATATATATGTGTGTGTGTGTGTGTGTGTGTGTGTGTGTGTGTGTGTGTGTGTGTGTGTGTGTGTGTATATGACCTTTCATTTGAAATTTCAAATGAACCATTTCTAGGGATATTTTTATATAGCCTCAGGTGCTAGTTGTAACTCCTTGAATTTTTACAAATTATGATGTTTCAATCAGATCCAATCTTTGTTGCAAGTTGCAACTCCTTGAATTTTTTACAAAATATGACATTTCAATCAAATTCAAGTAAATCATCATGCTTAGTATCATTTATTTAATCTAAATATCAAAAGTATTCCAATCATCTATATGGGTAATGATAAATATAAACTCGAAAGATTGTTTGAAATACATTTTTAAATGTTGTGGCCAACATAGGTTTATGATGGGGATGATTTTTAATTATGTAAAATAAATAAATGATGTTGAACATTATTCTTGGCTTAACTTTGATTGAAACGTGATGGTTTGCAAAAACTAAAGGGGTTGCAAACTATCATATGTGTTTATGTATATTTATTTTGGTGTGTGTATATTTATTTTAGATGTATCAACACTACCTACATGAATTCATGATGTCACTTCATTTTAGCTTAACTTGATAAATATATGAAATCTTATCTATGTATTAATCTTGTTGTTATCTATTTAACTAAAATCCTAAAGATCATTTTAATCAAAGACTTATATAAGTTACAAAATTAAAATTATTTAAGAGTGAATATTACTCAACTAAAATTATTTTCTTAATAAAGGGATCCTTATACTTTTAATTAAACATTTGAACCTTCTAAAATATTCATTTTATGTAAGATAATAACTATATACAAATTTATAACATTTCTACACTTGAGTGAATGTATTCAAGGGAATTTAAAATTTTGTATATGTTTTAATATACTTTTAAAAATTATAGCTCACACATAATAGATATTAAAATAATTTTTAGTATCTTAGTTAAATAAATAAATTTAAATATGATGGTCACATTAAATTTCATATAATTATTGAGGTAGGGCTAAAACAGACTGAAACCAAAAATTTGTTTCAGTGTGTCAACACTATTAAACTAATCAATAAATGGTAGCTAATAGCTAAGTAAATTCTTTTATAGTTCTTTTATGAATAAGAAAAAGAGGTGAAAAAATATGAAAAAGTAAAGAAAATGTGAGAGTGATGTAATGTGATAGGGGTACGATTAGAAATAATATGAATAAAGATAGAATAACTAAACTTTGTATAAAAGTGAGGAATAATGATTAATAATATAGGTAATAATGAGGAAAAATAGGTTGTTAGGTGGCTAACATATCAAATCAAATTAAAATAAGTAGAAAAAAGATAAAAACATTTTCTCCCCCTTTCTCATTCCCAACCATAGTTGTATTATAAAAAAAACTATAAAAAATTAAGTTATTAAATTTAACCTAGTTACTAAATGCAGTCAAACTAAAAATAATTTAACATGCCCATGAGAATGCATGAACAATCAAGATAATATGTGTTGATATTCTTGCTAACGCATCAATTGGATACTAGAACTAGTAGTAAGCAAACAACACATGATCATGACCATGGCCTTGAATCTTCACCACTAGTTGTTGATTTGCTAGTTGAGTTAACTAAGTGACTCAATATTAAGGTGATGGTTTGAAGGTTTTGTCTTTTTAGTGATTTATTCTTTAATTGTAAAATAAATTATCTAAAAAAATTCTAAAAATAAAATTTGAAGATCTTATTTTCCATTACTTGCCTTCAACTTAGGTGCCTTCAAGGGTATAACTTGGGCCTGGTTTAACCCAACCTAAAAAAATAATATTAAGGTTGGCTCTTTGAAAACTCCAGTTTTTCAAATCAGGTCTAACCTGAACTGATTTTAACTAAATTTAAGGTTAGGGTTTAATAAAGCCCAAAACCAACTTTACCATGAATATCCTTGTTGACCCTAGGTGTTTGATTTTGATGATTAACAAAACTTGTTAATGACTTAAATTAAGTTAATGATATGTTGCTAAGAATTCTGAGTTCAGAAAAAGCTTCAAAGGTGACACAGATAAGTTTAGAATGTTGAACAAAACCCCCTTTACTTAGTTTATTTTTTATGATGATATAATTAGCTAGCTAAGTTTTGATGATCAACAAAAGTGTATAAGTGAATAATTAAGCTACTAATTATTATTTTCCTAAGCGTGTAGTAATAGATATTATAATCAAGTAAAATAACTTGAATTAAGTGGACAATGCATATCGGATAAAATCAGAGACAAGATCCACCTTATATCAGGAAGAAAATGTAAATGCTCAAAGACATATGATCCAAGCATCTAAGATAAAATCCACAATTAAGGATATGCCTGGCATCATTCATGTGCTTTAAGTTACTGTGGACGCATTCTTAAATTAGATAGATGCCCAAGTTTGGACAAACGCACAACTTCAAAACATACTTTAAAAGAAAAGAAACTGAGTTCGGACGAAGTGAAGCTAAGTTCTAGAAGCAAACCAAGTTCAGACAAAGTAGAAATATAAATCCATGTCACTGGAAGCTTAAAACTATTTTGATCGAACCAAACTCGATCTGAAAATTATTATTCTAGATGAAGCCAAGACTCTCAGCCCGAAGTTATTTCATATTGCACGAAGAACTTATCTCGGACGAACCAAAGCTTCATAGACAAAGCCAGTTAGTCTTGGACACAATGGTTACAAGCTGTATTATCTTGACACTATCCAAAATTATTATTTCATATAGTACAAAATTGTGAACGACTCTAATAGCGCAAGTTCCAGACAAAGTGCTCTCCTCTTTCCAGGCTTGCTCATTATAGACAATGCAAAGCCACGAAAATGTCACAATGGTCAAAAAATCTTAATGATTCACTCACAGTTAATGAACCCCGTCTTCTCCAAAGGGTAAATTTTGTATCTAAGTTTAAAAGGAGTAAAGAGAGGTCATTCTGAGAGTTAGAGAATACACAAAAAAATATTATTGAAAGAATTGACAAAGCATTTACTCTCCAAAAAGATTTTCTTCCAAGAAGTATTCAACTCCTCTACGCAAAACGCCAATCTGCATTCAAAGCTCACTATCTGTAATGACTCTCTGGAGTCTGAATCAGTCGAACTTTGCTGGAAAATTGTTTATTATTATTACTTTGAATTCTTGTACGTCTTTGCCTAAGTAAGAGGCATTCTATTGTACATTTTCATTATTTTTTTGGGTTAGTAAGCAAGGGACTTCTTGAATGTGTAAATTTGTTGGTGAGCTTTGAAAACCAATAATTGGAAAAGTTTATTGGTGAGCTTGAAAACCAATAGATGATTTAGTGGAACCTGAGTGCAGTAAGAGAGGTTGACTCAGAGAGTGGAGTAGGTACCATGTTAGGGTTGAACTACTATAAAAATACTTATGTTTCGTGTTGTGTGAATTATTCCATTCTTTTTCAGCACTTTGATTTTTTAT
This sequence comes from Pouteria campechiana, assembly GCA_036873735.1. Taxonomy (NCBI): domain Eukaryota; kingdom Viridiplantae; phylum Streptophyta; class Magnoliopsida; order Ericales; family Sapotaceae; genus Pouteria; species Pouteria campechiana. Next base: position 265 of record JAYJMB010005293.1, on the reverse strand, counting down.
TTGGCTAAAATTTTTATAAACTAAATTCACCTCTTCTCTTCAGCTACCTCTTGAATGGGACCAACATAGAAGATTTGAAAGTGTAGCACCCCGCCGGCCCACACCACCCCCGGCTGATGGTTGCTACATATTTATACATGAATGTGCTGGCCAATGTAAAAATTTTGGCAGCACCTCCCCCAAGATCTAGTAATGTGAAGGAAAAAGAACCATCTGCGCAGCATACCTGATAAGCATTTCAATATCATAGCATATAAGAACAACT
>JAYJMB010005290.1:0-12122 GCA_036873735.1 Pouteria campechiana | reverse complement strand
ATACATATTCACATTGCATGCAATAAGAAATGGGATATTTATAATCCCATCTAAGTCACATACATAACTACCAATCCTTATATTCTCATATAAGCACATTATCAAATCACTCAAGAGATAATCACTATCTCCACTTAATAATACAAACAAACATACACAGCCTACTTACCTTAGAATGATCCGCTTCATAATCCACATCTCTTCAAACGTGACTTGTTGCCCCCATGCTAGAAAATCCTACAAATATATCACATGAATCTCATATCTTATTTACATATACATATATATAAATAATTTTCATTAATATAATGAAGCATAATAATCAGATTTTTTAACCTAATGCTCTCATTGCATTTTACATATTTTTATTTTTGCACTACCATTATCCACCTACTCCACAACCATCCACACACTCCTCCCCAAGAGTCACATAAATCAGAACACTATCCTTTTACTCTTCAGCACGTGAGGTCCATACTGACGCTCCTGGCTAGAAGCCTGCCAGGCCCACACAGCCATACTGTTGTATCTAGTGGCATCCCGTCCTCATCACCTCATGAGAGTACCAGTTCTCCATAAACATGCTTACACAAGCTACTAAGGCCAATCATAGCAATTAGGCCATCCAGGCCAATAGTAGCCTCCGGCCACGCCAACTGCCAAGACAACCGCCCACTAGCCAACCAGGCTATAATTTCTAAAATAAAATTCTTATTTACTAGTTTATAAATATCCAATTGACCTGAAAATATTTTTGTAGATTCCCAAAATATGAAAAATGTTTGATCCAATTTTTAGATCAAAATAATATAAATTGATCAATTTAAAATTAAGGTATGAAACTATAAAGAGAAAATGTTAAACAAAATTATAAATGTCTTTTGCCCCTCAAAATTTTTACATCAATTCAAAATAATATAATAGAATTTTTGGAAAAATTTCTGATTAAAGTAATTTAAAATGAGAATATTAAAAATAAAGTAAAATTTCAAAAAAGTGGGACGCTAGCAGCATCTCATTTTCAGGGTATTTAATGTTCATATTTTTTTGAGGGGTCAAAAGGTGAAATTTGTTCATGAAATTTGATATGATAGTATTCAAGTATATATATTTTAACATCACTACATTGGGTTTTAATCAACCTCAAGAGAGGTACTTGGTAAAGTATTCTGTCAGTGCATTATCACCTTCGGCATTCCACCGCCTTAAATTTATTTTGTTTTTCACTTAAATGATTTATTTAATACACTTTAGTATACCCAAAACCTCATCCTTATGTTTATATTAATAATCCAATAATTTCATAACTTTTTCATAATAATTTTCTCAAAAATTTAATTATACAATCTGTCGACCCGGCAAAAATTATCGAAACTTTATAATAACAAAAATTTGTATTTTTGAAATTTTTCAGGGCCTTACATTACTGTTGGCTCCAAAGGGTGTCTTCAAGACTTCAGAATTTTTGTTTTCTTATTTTAATTATATATAATATTTATATACTTAATTTTAAAAGAGCATTTATTTTGTCTTTCTTTTATCATCATGAATGTTATTCATAAGTTGAGTATGAGTTAATATTTCTGCAACATACTAGAGAACAGATTGTTAGTACCTTAATGTTTTACTTATATCTTTGCTCATTATCAAAGCATACTTGGTTAAGAATGTTCGTTATCAAAATCAAGCTAGATAATATGTTCAACACAATTGTCTAGAGACCCAAGAAAACCCCTTTTTAACCCTATTCTAGACTTACTATTCTTCTCACCTCAAGCGACAGGAACTTATTTTTAGAAGAAGGAGATTCAAATCCCCACTGTCCCCTTTTCCATTTCTCATCATCTTGGCACCATTTTTCAACTGCTCACTTCCTATTTTAGTTGCCAAGAATCTTTGAGTCCATCCCATCAAGATCCCCATCAAATCCTTAACCTAGATTGGTGGAAATGGCAAATTTGAGCATATCAGAAATGCCTTCAGCATCTACATGCAAAAGAAGAAGAGATAGAGAAGAATCAGGGGATGCACATTAGAGATAGAAAAGTAGAATACAAAGAAACAGACTCCTTGAGGTAATTTTCTGAAACAATGAACAAAGTTACCATGAGTTCATGAGAAAATACGATAAGAGAAAGGTGTTAAAAGGAAAGGCTATTGATTTCACCTTCAGAAGCACGAACTTGGAAGTCTATGATTGGATAAGCTATCAAGGTTGGAAAGAATTTATGAGTTGCAGAAATAAATGTTATTCTAGAATGGTAAAAATACATCTCTGCAACTATGACCCTAGGCTGAGAATGTCTTGGATTGGAAACAAAGAATGCTTAAAGTATTCCTATGATTGAAATACATCTCCTGAAAGCATCTCCTAAAAGCATGTCTCCTGAAAGCATCTGAGAATGCTTAAATCTTCCTATGGTTGAAAGGCAACGAATGGCCAATGACGAGAAAAGTGTTGTTCTCACAAGCAACAGGCGTGGCTATTAGAAAAGATGTAAAAAGCCTAAAGCCAAAGCGATATAAATTTGAAGCTAGCCCATAATATTTTGAACAATAATATTTACCCTAAGATTGGAAGAAGGGATAATTTATTTTGAAAGAGATGCAAAGGTTCTCTAGGCTCTAAAGTTTAACAAAAATCTAGAACTGAACTCATGTCTGAACAACTCTATCAAGTCAAATCCTCTATAAGGTATCCTTTGCCTTATGGAATGGTAATGGCCAAAATATTAAGAAAGGTAGAAGAGGATTTATCACATGAATTGCTAGAGGAATTCAAATACTTAGACATGGTTGACTCAGTGACACTAAAAGAATAGGGATACACATTACCTTTGATGGCACAATTACTGAGAAGGCAAGAAGATTTAGACAATCAAAATGGCCAAGAGAGGATAAAGAAGAAGAGGATGAGTCAAGGGAAAAACGAGACAGGGGAGAAGATGAATCTGTAGAAAATGTAGCTACAATGATATAAGAACTAATATAAGAGAAGAAGAACCTCAGAAGTTGAAAATCAAGATCCTACATCCTATGGCAGAACAATAGAAGTTGCAAGAGAAGAAGAGGTAAGAATTGAGAGTCAAGTGCAACCAGCCATGGCAGTAGGAGCAGAAATAACAATAGTAGAAATGGTAATAGCAACACCACCATCACCTCACAGCCCAAATCCATCTCCATTCAAACCTATACAACCTTCTCCACAAAATCAACCCATTCCCCAAAACCTTGAGGGCAGACTCATTAACATAAAAACAACCATTTCAGCCCTCAATGTTAGGATGGATTCACTGAATCAAAAACTTGATACTCTAATCTCTTTGATTGAATCCATTAAGGGTCAAACATAGCCAATCCAACCCTCTCTTAACCATGAGCCTGGACCTTCCTCACCAATTAGGTCTACTCATTCCTCACTTGCCCCTTCACCTCCTCATTCTCATCATTCACCTTCTCATCAGTCTCACCACTCTCCATCTGATCACTCTTCTCGTGCTCCTCTTCATCACACAACTCATAATTCTTCCACCTCCACATCCTCATCATTTCCATCTTCATCTGATTCAGTTGAAACAATCTCTGACTCAAAGATTCCACTTGCTCAAATTCTTAAATCCTTAAAATCCACCTATAAAAATCACACTCACCCTCCATCAAATGTCTCTGACTTCATTTCTTCTCAAGTTTTTTCTCAACCTTCCACTTAGTCTACTAAATTCAATCTTGTATAGTCTTCATAGTCATATCTTCCCTCTCATCAAACTCTCCTCCTCCTCGGGCTAGGGTCATTCCAAAAGGATTCACTCCCGTGTCTTAAATTCCTTCACATAGAGATGTCTTCATCACAGAAGTCTCTATATACTCTCACTCCTCCAATAAGTCCTTTCATTATCCTTCTAGTATAGACGCTCCACGTGAGTTTATGCCTCCAAATACTTCCATTCCGCCTCCTAGAAAACTTATCAACAAAATACTTTTGATAGAAAAGGAAATTGAGCATAAACAAAGAATAACTGAATGTGCTCATTTTGAGTTAAAGAGCACAAAAGGCAATCTTCAGTCATCTAGATCTTCCATTCCCACATTTTGATGACCTTGAATTCATAAAGCTTAATGTTACTATCATGAAAAAGCCTTTTCCTAGAAACTTTAGGCCAAAATTTCCAAACATAGAAAAGTTTGAAGATAATTTCATACTAAATTTCAAAGGACCCTCAGGATACAAACCAATTCCTCCTCCCAAACCACATGTTCCTGTATTCTTTAAATCAGCTCTAAGGGTACCACTTTGCACTGTTATAAAAGCATTTGATCATAATTTATTTTATCTTCCAGAATATGTGTATCGATAGCTTAGGTTCATGCAAATAGATGCATATTTTGCAAAGTCACCTTCACCTTTTCCAGAATTTGATAATCCTAATTATTTTGAAAGGTTAGGAGTTGTTCTTCCTGAAAGAATTGTATCTTAAAATCTTCAATTTCTAGTGCTTCATCTTCCTTTTCAATACTTCCTTCAACTAGTACCTCTACTTCTTCTAAGCCTACACCTCCTTTTCTTACTTTACCTACACCTCCTCCTCCTAGATTCAAAATTCCAACGTCCAAAACTGTAACGCTCGCACCCCACCCTATGCATTTTGACCATCCTGTAGATTTTTCTTTAACAGGATTTATGCAGGAAGCTACCATGTTATATTCGAGGGAAGAAACCTATTGGTCAATCGATAATTTGGTAGAGTTTCCCTTGAAATATAAGTAACTACACCTGTATAATCATACATTGGCAACATTTAATCATATAAAATCAACATTTCAATAATTATAAAACAACAATACTAACCAAAAAATTAACACCCATACCCACAATTACCCAGCTTGAAATTGATCATTATTAGGATCATACTTATCCATTCACAAATCAAAAATAATTATCACTAAGACATGCCAATCCATCTCTTTAATAAATCAATTAAAATCCTTTAAATACCATTCTACAAATACATTATGAAATTACAGTCACACTTTCTTATACCATAAAGAAAAGGTCTTCAAATCCTGCCTCATAACTCCAATCCACAATTGGAATACTTTACCTGACCTATGAGCTAAAAATACAATAAGAAGGCATGAGACCCGCGCAAACTCAGTAAGTAGGCAAAACTATAACCATTAAAATAACATGTTTAATCCAGAACCTGTATCATTCATTCTCAACATTATAACATACAATTTATTTGATATCATTTAACTCAATGATATCCATCATTATTTAAAATTAATGATGGAATCCAAGGCAATGTAGTAGTCTTAACATTCAATTCTATAAATATCCAACACTGCATATACGTCGCAATATCCACATTCGTAATATATAGCACATCAATTCTATATAACAACATGGGATGCTGTCTATCCCTATCCCATCATGCATTCACATATTATAATATTTTAATTACACCTACAAGTCTGGAATAATATTTATTCCAAATGTCCTACTTTCACTAGAGATAAGCAACATCCATTAATATGAACTATTTCTTGGAATGCTTCACATTCCTACAATATAAAGATTCATCTATATATACAACAAGATTAATCATGGGAAGTTCACTATACCCAACTGATGAGTGAATTTCTTTCATTTACATTATATATAGTCAAGATTAATTATTTGCAAATCCTTATTTTTTAGATGAATTACATACTTATTTGTTGAATTTTCTAGGTGTTTTGAAGATGGAAATGAAGAGAAAATGGAAGGAAAAGATGAAGCTCAAAAAGTGGAAAAGAAGGAAAACTACAAGGAGATAAAAAATCAAAGTTTGATGTCAAAATCCACCTGGCACCACCAATGCTAGAATCCAATACCACAACCACCCAGATAGCAAGGTGGCGCCACCGGCACTAGTGGCACTCCCTAATTTTTAGCGATTTTTTGCTAAGTGTGTAGCCTAGGTTTTTAAGTAGAAAAGTTAGGGTTTTTGAGGATTACTTTTTAACTTCTGTTTTGAGAGTTCTTGCTAGGTGTTCTAAGTGTGAATTCTTGAAGTTTTTTTCTATGGAGAAGAAGGGGAGATACTAAGTAAGCAAGAGGAGGAAGAAAGGATGTTCTTCATTGTGACAATCCTGTCAAAGAGAGTTGTTTTTATTTTTCTTATGAACTAAATATCTTTTTTTAGGCTGAAGATGTAACCCTTTTTGATACTCTTTATTATGTGGATTGTCAGTTATTAATGGTTATATGATCTGTCTTTCATTCATGATGTTGTTTGCAATGATTTAATTTATTTTATTGCTTGATCACCAATATTATGAGTTAAATTGATTATCCAAGCATGGTTAAGGTAGACACCATATTCTAAACCATGAGCTCTGTTGAATGAAAAGGATAGATGGTTAAGATAGATACAATATGCTAAACCATACTATTTTGATTCATTATGTTCTTAAGCTAAATAGGTTTTTATCTCAATTATGCTACATATCATTGGTAAGTGGAATAAGTGAAAATACTTGATTTAAACCTGCATACCTAATAGTAATAATCTTACTTTTGAAAGAACAAACCCAAGTGAGGTATTCAATCCAACATTTCATTAGCAAAGTGGTATCATCTAGTGGTGAAATCGGATCCCTAGACTTTTGCATCTTGCGAATCTTTTTGCATTATTTACAGCCATTGATTTACTTGCATTCTATTAAGTTTTTGAAAATTTGAAATTACACTAAACATTATTCCATATTTATTTAGTTATAAATACATTCTTGTTAAGGCTAGGATAGTTTAGTAACTAAAATTAGTTAAGTCGGTTTGACCATTCTCTGTGAGATTAGCCCTTGCATTGCACACTATACTACTATACGTTCATAAACTTGTGAGGAATTATAATTTGAACCATCAATTTTTGACGCTGTTGCAGGGGAATGGTTCCAAATTGATTTGATTAAGATTAGTTACAATCATTCTTTTTGTTTTTGTGTATAATTGTATATAGAATTATTTTTAATTGTTTCCTTGTTTCCGTTGTAGTATTATAAATGCACGGAAGGAGATCTTTGAATCCAATTCTGTTTCCATTAAATGATTGAACTGACAAAGTGGAAATTGAAAAAAAGGTTTTAATTAAAGAAGAAGAAGTAAACATGGCCGATAATATGGAGAACCAAGTGGCTCAATAATTAATGAAAGAGTTTGCACGCCCTATTATAGGGATTTCACCTTCATGCATTTTACTAGATGAGGATGCTAGAAATTATTGCTTGAAACATATTCATTTTAACATGCTTCCATCTTTTCATGGGATAGCTTCAGAGGATCCATTGACTTTCATGTGTGATCTTTATGCAACCATCTAAACATTTTCATTGCAAGGGCTAACAGAAGATCAGTTACATATGAGATGTTTTTCATACACTCTAAAAGATGTAGCCAAGACATGGTTCATGACAATAGCACTTGGCTCATTGACAACATACAAAGCAGTTTATAATAAGTTCATTGAAAAATTCTACTCTCATGATAAAATTGCTGAATTGAGAAGCAAAATAGCTACTTTCTCTCAATTAGATGGTGAAGCTTTCCATGAGGCTTGGGAAAGGTTTAAAGCAATTTTGGTTCAATGCCCTCATCATGGATATCTACTTGAGTTGCTTAACTAATTTTTCTATGATGGATTGACACAACCATCCGAAGCTATGGTTGACAATGCTGCAGGTGGAGCCATGGGAGAAAAGATTTCAAAAGAAATTTATGAGCTATATGAGATGTTGGGATCAAAATCTCAATAGAAGAGTATAAGAGGTAGATCCAGAGGACTTTATGAAGTAAACTTTAACTTTAATCTATCAATGCAAATGTTAGAGATGGCTAAGCAAATGAAGGTAATGTGCTCTATGATGGTGCACTTGAAGGAACCACAACCTGCTCCACTAGAGGTTTGTTCTTTTTGTAGTAATTTAGGACATTCATCTAATGTTTGCCCTTCAAATGAATATTTTGCAAGTGATGCTGAGCAAGCTAATGCAATGAATTTCTATAACTAGAGGCCACGAAATGACCCTCGCTCAAATACTTATAATCTTGGTTGGAGAAATCATCCTAATTTCTCTCAGAATAATGAAAGAAATTAGCATCAAAATCAAGATGGAACTTCATTTCAACCTCAATCAAAGAAGCCTATGCTTCAAGAAACTATGCAGAGTTTCATTCAATCAATAAAAACCCATTTCCAAAATAGTTCAACCAAATTCTAAAACATTGATTTTAGGCTCCATAACATGGAGGCATCTATGAAAAAGATGAGTTAGGAAAAATTGTAGAAGCAGTATAGAGCCACAAACCTGGGAAGCTCCCTAGCCAACCAAAGCAAGCAAAAGCAATAACGACATTGAGGAGTGGAAAAGTAATTAATGATAGGGTCAGAGAAGAAATTGATAGTTCAATTGTTTCTACAGGATTGAAGAAAAGGGAAGAAAAGACTGAGGACATAGTGCATTCAAAGAAGGCAGTGTTTCTAGTAGTTGACCATCTTGTCAACTACAAAGCAACCCCACCATATGATCCTCCTATCCCTTTTCTAGAAAGGCTGAAGCAGGGTAAATTTGATAAATAATTTTTTGATATTTACAATATCCTTTCCAAGGTTAGTGTCAATTTGCCTTTGCTTGATATGATAAATAATATGCTTGCGTATGCTAAATTTTTGAAGGAATCAAACTCAAGAAAGCATAAGTGTGAGTCACATGAGAAAGTTCTAGCTTCAGAGGCAGCCAGTGTGGCTTTGCAGACAAACCTTCTCCCAAAAGTCAAGGATCCAGGTAATTTCAATATCTCAATCATTATTGGAGGGATAAACAAGGTAAAGGCAATGTTAGATTTAGGTGCAAGCATTAATTTGGTGCCTTATTTTGTTTATATACAACTTGGATTAGGAGAATTAAAACCCACTACATTGTCTCTACAACTTATAAACATATCAGTTAAATATCCTAGAGACATTGTAGGGGACATTCTTGTGCAAATTGATAAACTGATTATTCCTCTAGATTTCATTATGCTTTACATGGAAAGATAAATGATTCTAGAAAGAGAAGTGCCTATTCTTCTAGGACGTCCTTTCATGGAAACCACTAAGACAATCATAGATGTGTAGAAGTTGAAGATGACTATCTTAGATGAAACTATGAAATTTTCTATTTATAATTCTTTATCACTACCTTTAGATCCTAGTGGATGTTTTTAAGTTAATGAATTGGACTCAATTATTTTATCAACTTTTGTGCAGGAGGAGACAACTAAGAAGCTAGAATTGGTGTTTATTGTAGATGGACTAGAGGAGGATGAAGACCTAATGAATTTGAAAGCTGAACTTGATAGAGTAGAGCAAGTCAAAGAAGGAGAAGTTTCCAATGAAGGGTTGTCACATGTGAACCCAGAAGTGGAACAATCATTTGTCACATCACTCCAATTGGAATTGAAGTCATTACCTCAAAACTTAACGTATGTATTTCTTGGTGAAAAAAATACTTTTCCAGTGATCATTGCTTCTGACTTGTCTGTTGATGAAGAAATTAAGCTAATGAATGTGTTGAAAGAGCACAAAGGGGCTATTGGGTTGTAACACCTATGGTGTTTGAAATGTGAAGATGGGTAGAGTTTACTCGATGAATTTGATAAAATTCACTATTTTGAGCTATACATAAGTTATTGAGAAGAAAAAGAATGAAAATGGTAAATTTGAGAAAAAGCCTAATTATGATCAATACGAATGACCTATAATGGTCACCATATATATTGTAATGTGTGCAGAATATTGGATTGAGCATTGGATGCAATTTAAAATGAAAATGGCATATGGAGTCATAGCAGAAAAATGTTGGTAAAAATAACTAAATAGGTGATTTTTGATAATTGACCTCGAATGAGGTAGTGAATGGTATGAACAAGTCTCCTTTCATGTATGAAATATGTGGAAATTGCTTATTATGATACCTGAAGCATTTTATGTGAAATGAGACTATTGGTGATTCTTATAAGTGCGAATTTTGATTTTGAATAGCCTTTATGATGAACGGGTTATCAATTGAGTTTGATGTGAGAGTTAAATTCTTAAATAAGTATTTGAGGATGATTATCCATGAAATTAATGGGAAATGTAATAATTGAAAGTCTAAGAATGATAAATGAGATAAAAAGTGAAAATTCTAGAAGAAAATTAGAGGATCACAAGTGTGTATTATGAAAAAGCTGAATTTCAAAAGTAGGTCCATTGTGATTGATTTTTGACATGGATAATAGACTAACTAAAAAATATATTCAACATGGAAGTTGTAGATCAGAATATTATCTATCCAATGGAAGAATCATCACTTAATTCTGATGTCATATGAGGAAGTTATGACTAATATACCAAAGCTATTCCAAATGATAGAAAAACAATGAGATGAATAAGATGGATTAAATTATAGAACTTTTTGAGCTGATTTAGAAAACGTTATTAACATAATCATTATATCCCTTGAAGCTATCTTTCCAATGCCTCAAAATTCATGGCATTTGAACATCATATGAAAAGTATGCACAAATTACTAGTGGTGTATTGGGGTAGCAAGTTAGTGTCATGACACAGGAATTCAATGTCGCAACACCTGTGTCACAATATAGTTTTTCTATGTTGTGACACTGGGTAGTCAATAAAGTTTGTGTTATGAAAAGGTTCTCTATGTCACAACATAAGCCCAATGGTGCGACGAAGTACCCAAAAAATCTAACTTTTTAAGCTTGAAACTCATTCCATTTTTCATTTGTTCTGTCTTGTTGCTTCTTCTTCTTGCCCTAGCTTCGGAACCCATCTTGTTTAGCCAAAATTCATACCATTTGAACTTAGGAAATTCCTTTTCTAGGTAGATTATCACTTAAGCATGCCTCTTGGCTTGGGGTTTTGAGATTTGGATGGTGGAAAATGGAGGCAGCACCGATTTCTTGCAAGTGGAAGAGGCTAATGGTAGCTTTGGACGTGGATTCTCATTCATGGATGGAAGTCACACCTAGATTCCATGGTAAGCTAATTCTATTATCTGAAATTATGATTTTTGTACTAGGGTTTTGTATGAATTGTAAATAGTGATTTTTGGGCAATAATTTATATGGATTCATGTGTAAAACCATAAGGGAAATGATTAATCCATGTATAATAATGGTTTAGAACGGAATTGGGCATGAGAATTTGGGGTTTGCTCCGTTAGGGTTTGAAGTAAACCATGAACAGTAACTTTTTAGGGAAAATGGATATGGATTGATGTGAGAATCATGGGGAAGATGATTAATCGGTTAATTGTAGTGTCTTTGACATGCTTTATATGTGAGAAAATTGAATTATGTTGTGATCCATGAAGAAAATAGTAATCAAAATGAATAATGAAATGGGGATTTCATATATAATGACATTATGCAATGGTTAGAATGTATTAGGAACTCAATTAACTTAGTGTTATGGAGAATTCAATGTTAATTGAGTTGTAAAGTGATTATGTATAATTGAAAATAGAATTTAGAGGTTATGTCTTAATAAAAATGTTAAGTTTAGTGATGTATGTTGTATATTTGATGAATTGCTTCAATAAGAAGCAAAACGGGCTTGAATTTATGATATATATGATATATGTGAGGCCAATTGAACTTGGATTTGGAATCAAAGAATTTAAAGAATTATTTTGGTGCGGTGCTATGATTCCACACTAAAGTAATTAGACTCTTTCTTTTGGCTATATGAAATATTCTATGTGTTTAACTGGGCATTTGTGTTTTGGTTGGGGATAGTGCATATCTCACATTTCTTTATGTCTGATATGTGTCTGATTTGAGAGTACATGAATGTTTGGGATAATGTATATCCCTTGGTTTAGAATACTTAATGATTTATACAAATGATATCATGATTTGTAGAAATTAATAAAGTCGATATGTATGTATGAAGTATATTGGCATGATTGGATGCAATCATTTGAGATTGAATTGATGATGTAAATGAGGGTTTCATAAGTATAGATTTTGATTATTTGGATATGAAATGATGTGTTGGTTATGAATATGTTATTTTAATTCATTATTATTTTTG
>JAYJMB010005289.1:0-12123 GCA_036873735.1 Pouteria campechiana | reverse complement strand
CTTACTCACACTACTACAGAAAATTAGATTGGAGCAAGGTTCTAAATTTGGGTGCCCACGACAGCACCACCACATGTCTCCCTCCCCAACATAAGGATTTGACTCCAAATCTCCAAGAGTTCTCCATATCTTTTAGCAAAATGAACTTTTCCTCTCTTTCCACCACTCAAACGAGTTGGAATTTAATATTTACAAGTAGAAGGAAAGGATTGAATGCTTAAACAAGGATTTTCCATTGTAAAATCACTTCAAACGGGGTCTAGGATCATGGGTTGGCATAGGAAGAAGAAAACTAGAATGAGAGAAAGGAAGAAATAGAAAAAAATTGCCAAAAAATCTTGCCACCCATTTTCATCCACCGATTGGTGTTGGCGGTCCCAGATCCGGTGCCACAGCACCCTTCTGTCTACCCAACACCTTTGCCCCATCGTGATCTTATGCCATTAGTGCCAGTTCACTAGCTTCATTTTATTTTATGATTTTATCCACTTTTTCACCATATTTTGTTCATATACTTAAACCATAATATTTTTCATATAATTTCTAACATTAAAATACATAAATAATCCTCTTTTTATGCATCACTGAAATGCAAAAATTTTCCTCATATACATCTAATCATGTCTAATTACTTTGTCTCATAAAATACAACTTTACACTTGAGTTCATTTTCAATCACATTGATACCAAAACCCAAAATGAACACCTCAACTGTCATAGACCTCCTTTCTTACCAAAGATTTCATCCTTAAAATTTCTAATACAATTCCACTTGCTAAAATATCAGAACATATTTTATTCATTTCACGCTTTCACTACACACTCAAATACATAAAAGCAAACAAATGTATATTTATGCTTTGCTGATTTGTATCAGCACAATGCACCGCGCAAGGGAGCTTTTACTGATCATATGATCTAATCCATAGAAAGATAACATATACACAAGTTGTTCATATCAAGCTCACTCAAATCAACATAATATAACTGCAATTAATCTAACCATCAATGCCAATGCCATGGTATATAGTCCTACTCAAATGATTACACATGCAATTGACCCAACTCAAGGTCATGCACATGATGCATAACATACCACACATATGCCATAGGTCACTCAACTTTTAGAACATATGTTGATATCAATGCATGATACAGTCATCATTTGATCTTAACAGAGTTAAACATTTCTATTCATTATCAAATCTATAACCATCTTAAGTCAACATATAACAAAGCCCTTCTTTGGCTTATTCAACTTTTCATTATCATTATTAAATACCAACCTGATTTATATCATTTCTCAAATCATTGTACAAAAATATGATTCACATAAAAACAACCATTCATACTCAAGATAATATCAACAAGTACAAAGAAGTTAGAAAAATTTGCTTTACATTTAAGCATCATGGCATAATCTTTATTAACAAAGTTCAATTAGCTTTACTCACAATAACTATAATTGCATATCACTTAACAATGACCCAATACATGGCAATGTATTCTTTTATTCATGCTTTTTCCTAGCAACACTTTCATAATATCCAATCATACATGGACAAACCTCTAAATAACTTATCACTTTAGGGTGCATACTCATGATGCACATACTATAATAGCAATCTCACATTCTAACATGTAATTTCATACACAACCTTCCATCCCTACACTGGGATGTATCTTCTCATACCTAATCAACCTTGCTAATAAGGCATACCTTTAGCTTATCCTGACTATTTTCATTCTCATCACATCTGCCTTATCATTAAGGCATCATAGTCGCATGTTATTATCATTTTTCAACCATACCTCCAATAGATTTTGGTCTTTATAATTTTGTACTCATACAAATCTAATTTATGTTTTATACCAATGTCTCAATACTAGGCCTCCACCCTACACTGGTGTCAAGACATATTGGTTATCCTGGCATCATAGCCAAGTCCCATGCCATTCAGGACTCCACCCTACATGGGTGTCAAGTCATATCGACTATCTTGGCATCACGACCAAGTCCTAGGCTATTCAGGCCTCCACCCTACATGGGTGTCAAGTCATATTGACTAGAATCACAACTAAAGCCCAAGCCATTTGGGCCTCCACCCTACATGGGTGCCACCTCATGTCCGTGCTAATGCCAAGTCCTAGGCCATTTGGGCCTCCATATCATATCTGGCCATGCAGACCATGCCTCCAAGGCATACCTAATCTGAGCATTCAGGCCATGATGCCATTCAGATGTATCACATTTGGCCATTTGCGCCCTCCTACCATTCAAGCATATCCAATCTGGCCATTCAGGCTATCATGCCATTCGGGCATATCAAATTCAGCCACACAGGCCACCCATTCCCTTTTTTAATGTATGATTGGTTATTCCTATAACCCTGGCCACAAAGATGTTGAATTCATGGTAGCATTATCATTACTGCCTATGACATCCTACCTTCATTACAACTAAAAGAATTTTAGGTTTTTCCATCTCCATCTACTGAGAGACTTAAGTGTACTATTGCCTTAGGCACTATCATGATGGTTTTTCCGAGCTAACCACCAACTCATTAGTTATACAATGATGGTTTCATGAGTTTACCATCAACTCACTAGTTTATTCACAAGTGAGTTTCACAAGATGACCACCAAGTCATTAGTTTATACATGGGTGGTTTGCACAATCTTACCACCAACTCATTAACAAACATTACTATATCAAACTCAAACACATCTATATCATCGTACAATTATTCATCCACCTCATATTCATACTATCAAAGCATGCTCATATTCATTTCACATCATATCTTAGCACTGTCATTAATTTAACACATGCACACTCCATGATAGGCACAACTCATAACAATGTAATACAGTTCACATATTTAGGATATACATATTCTTATCATATCAACTCTTATTCAATCAATATGAAATTTCACATAATTCATTTACACTCTATACTTCATTTCATAGAATCCATATTCATCCATATGCAATTCATCATTAGTTCAATACATGAGTAAATCAAGTCATGACCATATTATGCAATCCACACATTTAAAGTATAAATACTCTTATCATACCTTATTTAATCTCACACATTCATATACAAGCTTAGACATTTTCCAAATCAACTTTCCTTTTCCATGAATACCTTATGCATCATACTACCATTATCACATCAATTATAATTTCAAAATATCATGCTCAATTCATAGCATTTCAAATTCATGAAAATATAGTATACACCCATACCCCAAATCCATACATTCACATCACTAACATATAATATTCATCAAGAAGAAAATATTCACATTCATCACAAATAAACACATTCTTTCAACCTAACTATAGCAACTCACCTTTACTATGACACATTTATCATCAACTGACTTACAACCTGTACTTACCATATCATTAGATTAGTCCTTTAAAACCCTTAAACTACTCCCATGTTCTCGTCTGTTCATCAACTTGTACTGGCATATCATTTTCTATTCTGTTCAATAGTCATTGCTATCAAGATTTTGGGCTAATCATTCAACTTGAACTTATCACATAGATAAATTACTAGACTCTGATACCATTTGTAATGCCCTGCACCCCAACTCTATGTGTTTTAAGCATCCCATATCGAAGTCAATGCAGGATGCAACCACTTCCCTTCTTTTTAAAGGAAGTCTTCCAATAAATCCCACAATTTTCCACTTTTTAAGGGAAATAACCTGCCATAAATCTAGTAAAGTTTACCTTGTACTATATGAATATAACCCTATACATTCATCATATATAATTTTCTAATATCATTATAATGATTTCTAATATGAAACATAATTATCAATAGTAACATAAACCATAATATCATTAACCCTTCCAACTTACCCACAACCTAGAATCTGTATCACCCCATGATGGCAATAACATAATCTATTTCAATAACATATATCTTTATCATTAGACATGTCATTGCATTATATTATACATCATTTGAATTCTTTAAATTACAATCATACAACTACATTATGGATTACAATTAAACACCAATATGCAATGAGATTCCAATCCCAACATATTGTCAAACCACAAGAATATATCTTCTACTCATGCTCACCAATCCCAATCAGCTAAAAACATATAATAAAAAGGTGTGAGTCTAAGTACAATGAGATTCCAATCTCAACATATTATCAAATCACAAGAATATATCTTCTACTCATGCTCACCAATCCCAATCAGCTAAATACATATAATAAAAAGGTTTGAGTCTAAGCAAACTAAGTAAGTAGGCATAATAGAAAATAATAATAAAATAATAACATGTTCACAATTATATAATATAATATACCATTAGTCATGCACGCAATCCATATCAAACAATGCCATTCTGGCACAACATATGTGAATCATACTTAGGTAAGTCTAGGCATATCATATTTGTGCCATTCAGGCACCATATCTCCACTTATACCATTACTTTGGATTCCTCATATCCGTACTATTGTATCTGTGTCGTTTAGGCATTACATACTAATTTATGCCTTACAAACATCAACATATCCTATCATCTTTTTACAAATGCACTACCATGTAATGTTTACTATTCCATCAATACATGCATCTTAGCATAATTTGGATATTCCCTATCCCTAATAGGTTATGTAATAATAACCAGATGTTCAAGACAACTATTCCCAACAATTTACTCATCATCCACACCTCATATTTGTTTATTACAAAACCAAGATTTAGGGAATGTCCACAATTCTCATTCACATATCTATGCTCTAAAGTAAATGAATACAAACAATGGGATATCACTATCCTTTTCACATAATATATTCAAAAGATAGCCTACTTTCCTTGAATGAATCACTATACACTCCTCTAGCTCTATGCCTTTTCATCCTTCTCAGATCATCTTGTATGAAGCAACAATCTCATTCATTTATATGACAATTTCACTAATATATACATCCAGCCGATCAATTACAACTTCTAGGAACTGTGCTTCTAGGGACTATGATTGGTCATTTTTAGATGTTCAAATGATGTTCAAATGCATAACTGTACTTTAGTATTATCATAAGATTTCTAGCTTATATCCTTCCTTAATCATATCCATACACTTTATTACATTGGAATATCATCTTGCTCATAGAAAATCATAACCAATTATATACCATTTCTCATTAACTCATTTCATCAAACAGTCTATAAGTATCATTCGTTTACGATTTCCTTAACAAAATGGGTTTGGGGATTTTCATTCTCAATCATATGTAATGAACCCATAGAGTATTCAATATCAAATTTACCTTAATAACAAGTTCATCATGCTTATAACTCAATTAAACCAAACATAGGTATGTTTTTACGCAAAATCCCCATGTTTACTATTCATAAGTGATTATTCACAGCAATACATCATCCATAATCTCATTTTATCAATTCCAAATCATACCACAATCATTATAATCAATTTATTAATCACCCATTATCAATTTACATGGTTATGTATTGATTTTACACTTAGGGTTACTACTCATAGGTGAGGTTAATGCATAATCATTATTTTTCACACTCAATTAGGCCCCTAGACATAATAATACATGAGTAAAACATTTTTTCCATGGTTTTAACACCCAAATCCATCATACATGAAACCAAGAACAAGCCTACATACCTATGTGAAGTTCCAGTTCATCAATCCTCACTAGTTCCTTAGCTTCCCATCCATATCGATAGCCCTACACAAGCATGATCTAATTTACATATAACACATTAGGACAATCTATTCTATCATCGTGGAATAATTTTATTATTAATAAAATGCACCACAAATGACTAATCCTTCATTCCCTTCTATAAGGGTCTTAGGATTAAAATCCAACCCTTCATAAACAGTTTAACTTTCACTGACACATTTTATCAAATAGCTAATAGGCACTATGTAAACTATACCATCTTAACAAGGGGTCTTAAGGAATATATTATCATACAACATAACTAGCATGCAACTAACTTCAATAACAATCTAATTAGATGTTTAATTCAACCTATTCATGGCTCATATAACCCATACACCAAAAACCCATTTTCAACTCCAATTAAGTCATAGCTTAAAACATATTTTACATGTCCAAATCATCCCAAACAAACCTCAAAACATCATAATCAATGCATTAAATATTTTTCCCATAATAATTTCACATAATTCATGAAATTCCAAAATTTTAATATTCCCAAAACCCTAGCTCAAGGTAAAACATCAATTGTCTTGCCCAATTATGTTCCAAAACCTCATTAAGCAAGAATTACTAATTTCCCCCATGGTTTTAACAACAAAACCCTATTTTCTTCCCCAAAATCCACTGAACATGAAACTCTGGTTTAGCAAAAATGGAATTTGAATTTGGAGAAAAACCAACTTACCTTTGATTTTGTACATGCCTTGGATCATAGATGAAGAAATGGACTCCAATTCTTCAAAAATCCACTATGGGTTGCATCAACCATGGATTTTGTTCCTTTCCTCATCATTCCAACCAAAGAAACCCATCTTCAAAGCATGCTTGAATGATTTCTCACTTTACAAAGTGGATTTCAAGCCAAAATCACAACGTTTTAAGGTATAATAAGCATAGGGTAAAAGGATAGGGCATGGGGGAAGAAGAGGAAACGAGATGGGCTATGAATGAAATTGATTGGGTAGACCCTGTTTTATTCCACTTGACAATGTCGCAATGCCAGATTGGGTGCCGCGGCACTAGATCTGCTAGACGCCACCCCCATGTCAATTTTGAAGTGGTGTCGCTACACCAAATTTTTTGGCCACAGTGCCTAGTCACTCCCCCTCCCTACTTTGATGTTTTTCTCCATTTATTTCCATTCCTTTTTTTGATACTTTTAATCATAAAATTCCACATAATATTAACATGTAATACATAAAAATTGCATCCCAAATAACTAGAAAAATCAAATCATTTGCATTATTTTATTTCAAAATAATTTTTTCTCATCTCAATCCTTTGCTGAAATCATAATTTAAAATTTTTCCTCACCTCAATTTTTATCCTTTTGTTAGTTACATTAAAAAAACTCCAATATACTCAAATATTTAAGTACCAATTTACAAAATTAACACCTAGATTTTACAACATGCTTGAATGATAATCTATTAAATGATCTTTTTCTCTAACAAAATGGCGAAGATTTAAGCCTAAATGGGGTTAGGGTAAAGGGACTAAGAGGATGGAATAGAACAAAAAATGGGATAAAAAGTTGGCTCACTGACTTCAATCGCCGGTTGACCACGCCACGACATGGAATTTGCTACCAAGGCGATTGCCCCTCTTTTCGGTCCGACGCTATGGTGTCGATTTCAGGCCATGGAGTTCACTTGCCAGTTCCTCTTCCTTCCTCCTTTTTGCTTTGTTTCAAGCCTTCTTTCCACCATTCTTCTTCCATCATTTATTTCACATGAGAATAACATAAACTGCATCATAATTGTGCCTTAATTTACTTGAAATCAAATTATATAGCCATGCATAGATCATTAAACTTGTACACTTATATTTCACTCATGTAAAATTCATACATACTTCCATTATTTCATTTCTAAAGACATTTCTTCACCTTTATCATACTAAAGACAATCATAATATGTCCCAATGTATAATTATCCAAAAATCAACACCCTAGGTGTTATAACTAGACTGAAATCTAGCACATAAGCATATACTAAACAAGATATATAGCCTAGATGTAGTCAAATAAAGAAGTGAATCAATCATACCATGATATAATTTTTGATCAATAGGTTTACCCTTCTCGTCCTTATCCAGCCTTGTTGAGGTGCTCATTGGAGTGTTTGTTGTTTTCATTTCTTCCATCTTGAACTTCTTGAGCATGTCTCTTGTATACTTGGATTAATAAATGTAGTTTCCATAATCTTTTTGCTTCATTTGTAATCCAAGGAAGTAATTCAGCTCAGCCATCATGCTTATTTCAAATTTAGCCTGCATTATTCTCAGGAATTCTTGAGAAAGGGTCTCATTAGTAGTACTGAATATTATATCATCAACATAAACTTGAATTATCAAGATATCCATGCTAACATTTTTTATGAATAATATAGTATCAAATTTTCCTCTCTTAAATTGATGATTAGTAAGAATTTTTCTCAACCTTTCATTCCAAGCTCTTGAAGCTTGCCTTAGTCCATAAAGTGCTTTAGTGAGTTTGTATATGTGGTCATGTTGATCATTACATTCTAAACTAGTAGGTTGTTCTACATATACCTCCTCATTTAGATATCTATTTAGGAATGCATCTTTTACACCCATTTGGAATAATCTAAAATTATTATAGGATATAGATGCAAGTAACATACTAATGGCTTCTAATCTTGCTATGGGGGCACAAGATTCTTCAAAATCAATTCAATCTTCTTGGGAATACTCCTTAAAAACTAGCCTTGCTTTATTTATTACAACAATTCCACTTTCATCTAGTTTTTTTCTAAACACCCAATTTGTTCCAATTACGGTAGCACTTTCCAGCCTTGAAACTAATTTTGAAATTTTGTTCCTTTCAAACAGATTTCACTCTTTTTCCATTGTAATGATCTAGTTTTTATTATTTAAAGCTTGATCAATGCAAGTGGGCTCTAAGTTAGAAATGAAAGCTTAATGACTACAAATATTCTACATGGATTATCTTGTCCTAGCCCCATCATAGATATCACCTATGACTTAATCTCTAAGATGGGCACTAATGAAGATCAAATCAGTAGGAGGTTGATAGGGAACATTACCTCCACTTACCTCCTCTTCACTTTCTGAATTTTGCTTATCTTATTACCATGAAGTGCCTTCTCCCCCTTGATTTTGTAATTGCAGTTTCTTTATTTTCTTTATGACTTCATATGTGTCACTAACGAGCCCCTTTCTTGGGGTTAAACTAGTTTCAGCAAACTTAACATTCATTGACTCTTCCATGTAAGGCCTTGAAAATTCCAGGTACATATATTTTAATTTTGTCGATTTGGCAAGGAGTATATTGGAATATAATTAGATTTTTGAGAAACTTATTATGAAAAATTTATGAAATTAAGTGAATTATTAATATAAACATGAGGATGAGATTTGGGGTACATTAAAGTGTATTAAATACATGATTTAAGTAAAAAAGAAAATAAATTTAAATTGGTGGAATGCCAAAGGTGTAAATACTTAAAAAGATAGATTTATTTTATGAAAACTATTCAAAAATGGATGTAATATCCATATTAGTGTCAGTATGATGATGATACATGTTAATCAATGATTAATAGGTGAAGAAAAGTGAAAAACTACATGTGGAAAGCCAAAATACTGAGTTGCCGGTGATTTTTGAAGAAAATTAGTTAAATCAAATTTAATGGAGAAAAATAAATAAAAATATGCAAATAATATATTTAATGGATGAAAAATTTCTTTGGGCATATAATTATTAAATGAGTGATTCATATGTGTTAAAGATAAGGTTTGAATGGGGTTTTAAAATTTCAAGTGAGTGCATGTGCATAGAATTGAGTGGACCATAGGCAACCCTAATAAAAGCATTATAAAGATCAACATTTTGCAATGCCTTCCCATCTCCCATCATCTACACCTATTTGTTCATGCCCTCCACCATGATCACTCCCTCTCCATCATTCCAATCTTCCATTTTGGGTAGTTTCACTTCAAGAGATTGCTAGCAAACTTCAATAGAAGTGATTAGTGGGCCTTGGCATTAATTTTCTTCTAGGAACAAGGGATTACGACCACCAAAAAGGAGAGAAGTATTGCTGATCAGTGTGACTCACCAAGCAATTTCAGAGATCAAGGTATGGATTTAATGTAGAGTCCTGTAGGATGGCTTAACCTAAGAAGGGAGGGGTGAATTGGGTAAATAAAAATTCATTACTTAACCCCTTTTGGATCATTTTTCTCTTTTCGTGCTTGTGTGTAGTGTAGCATAAGATGAATAATAATAGAATAGTAAAGTGCAGAGAAATAAAACACACACACACACACATACAGACAAGATAATTTTTATAGTTGTTCAGGACCCTATCCCTATATCCACTCTTCTAAGGATACCAACTCATTGTGCCTTGGATTCCACTACACCCCATACAATGCAATACATAAGTGTCCCCGAAACTTCTTCTAGATTTCAGCTATAGTTGGCATAAATAAGTGTCCCCAACATTCTTCTGGTTTTATGAGCTCACCAGTAAACTCAACCATTTCAAA
Organism: Pouteria campechiana; assembly: GCA_036873735.1. Lineage (NCBI taxonomy): Eukaryota > Viridiplantae > Streptophyta > Magnoliopsida > Ericales > Sapotaceae > Pouteria > Pouteria campechiana. The sequence continues at coordinate 1,840 of JAYJMB010005289.1, read as the reverse complement.
GATCATAGGCAAATTTGGTAGTTTTCTTGAGCTCACTACCAACTCACTAGTTTTGAAACTCATTAGCAAACTTGATATTTTTTTAGTGATCACCAATAATGCATTACAATGTGGTTTATCGAGTTTACCACAAACTTTCTAATTTTTATATTAACCAAAAAACTATTACACATTTAAGCATAGGGGAAGATATGATCTCTCTCTCTCTCTCTGCTCTATCAATACATAAAGACCTTCCTAAAATGTAAATATAATGGCCATGATGATTAGCAAATTGAAGCTCATAAAGATAGATGATGGTTTAAGCTCTTGGCCATGGGTGGAAGGATTTATATATACTTAAGCTCATTATAATAGGTTCCTTCACCACCTTTGAATCATCCCGCTTCTTCTCCTTAAATAGCTTTTTCAAAATCTCAACCATTGGAGAAGATGGGATCTGCTGAATGTAGAAACAAGAGCAACATTGAATAAATAAGACCATTTGGGTTTTCTACTGTTGAAGTCCAGGTCTTTTTGATTTGCCTCAAGCTACTACATCATCATTCAGAGAGGAGGATGAGCTGTGTAAAAAAGTGTTCCTCGTTTGACTTGTTACAACTTTGAAAGTCTTGTAGTGCCACTTATTACCGAAAATGGTGACTGGTATGAGTCGACATAATAACGTCTTGAGTGTAGATGCCATTTGTATGCTAGTCACATAAATCGACATTTTCTCTGATAAGTCACGGTCTTTCTCTGTTTGCCATTGTCTGCCATAAGTTGTAGACAAATTCTTCATAGGTTTGTCTATTAGTTGGACTTCGATAAGAATAATTTTGTCCATTGCAAGTAGTAGATGAACTGTGAATGATGCAGATGAAGTTGAGCTGACTGATGGATAAACTCTTCTTTTTCTGTCTCATTTCCTCTAGGAGATTTGTTTGATGATCAATCCTTCTTGTATGTTGTAAATAATGAGCCATCTCTGGATGGTGCTGATGGAGATAGATTGATTGATTGACAAAAATCTCCTTCTATACAAACAAACAAAGTGGATGTGCTTCCTTTTTTTTTCATCTGTTGGAGGTGACGGATGAAGTTCGCTCAATTTGGCACTAATAGATGAAGTGTGGTTTTCTTATTTTGTTCCTCATTGTCTGTTGAAAGTTCCAGATGAAGCTAACTTTAACTTGCTCGAATAGACAAAGTGTGCCATTCTTCTGATGTAAGTGATAAATGAATTTTGTTTTGCTTTGTCTTGGATAGAATACTTTGCACATCACATTTGTCTATTGTAAATTGTAGGCGATCATGCCTTTGTCTGTTGAAAGCCATTTCAATCTAAGCAGCACTTTGTCTATTTAGCTTTGTCTATCCTCACTGTATAGCTACTACATTGTCTTCTGCTTTGGCTAATACTTCGTCTATTGTGATAGAAGACCTTTTCATCCGAAGATGAGGCACAGTTCTTTATCTTTCCTGCACACTTTGAGCAATACAAGGGGTTTATTCTTGTAACTTCCTTAGTTCTTCAATCTTGATTTGTCTATCTTGGTTCAGTTGAAGTTGCACTCCCTTCTTTGTTCATATTGCCTTTCTGTCCTCAGACTAATCCAATCTTCTTACTTTGTGTAAGGTTGTCTAGGCAACAATTTCTTTGTATATCTTCATTTGTTTGCCAAGTCGTTGAGTTGCTTCTTCATCCTTGCACTTTGTCTTAGACAGACTTTGATCAGATTAGATATAAGTGGTCTAAATTTCTCAAAAGCAATTTAAGCTCTCTGATCATGGCTTCGTCTTTAACTTCTTGTTTTGCATTTGTCTGTTGACATTTTCTCATTAAGGTTGACAGACAATG
>JAYJMB010005288.1:0-12123 GCA_036873735.1 Pouteria campechiana | reverse complement strand
TTACTAGTTTTCCAAGCTAACCAAAAACTTTCACAACTTGTTGGTTTTCAAAGCTCACCAACAAACTTACACCCTTTCAGCAAGTTCCCTACTTACTAATCTTAACACATAAACACCAAGCACTTTACTTATATTGCCAAACACTAAAATAAAATGTACAAATTAATGCTTCTTACTTAGGCAGACTTGTAAATAAATTCAGAATTCTAAGTAAATGAATAACAATAAGAGTGAAAGATTCAAACTCCTTAATTGGGAAGAGATTTCAACTTTGAGAGCTCTAATTGAATTATATCAATTGGAATTGAACTTTGATGGAAGATTCTGAATGCTCTTCTTATGATCAGCAATGTTCGAATGATATTCAATCTATTTTCTTTTTGTTTTTTGCTTCTTAATCTCTCTTTTATAGGTTGAGAGAGATTTTTTTCGTTGATGACTTTCGCAGACATTCATACGTTCAAAAATGAATTTCTTTACCTTATCTTTTGTCTAATATCTGACTTTACTGCAATCTGGTATCAGCCTACTACTTATGTAGCTAACTTTTCCAAATGTTCACTTTCGTATCAAGTGTTCCGAAGAGAAAAGTGAATAGATGGTGCCTAGACTGCTTTTAGATAATCTTAATTGTTTTCATCAAATTGTCCAAAGTGATAGTAATCCTTCTTAGTTATGACAATCATTTGTGGAGAGAAATTCAAAGTTTTTGAACTTATATCACTTTTAGAAAAGTGATCTGAAGTTTTGAAACATCGCTCCGAAGCGTGATTCAAAGTTTTGAAAAACATCTCCGAAGCATGATTCAAAGTTTTCTGAAGTGACTCAAAGTTCTCTGAAGCATATATGTTTACTTTGAAGCTTATCCTATTTTTTTTGAAGCATACTATGACATCTTCAAAGCATACTTGACACTTTCGAAGCTTTTCTTGATTATCTTTGTAGCACACTGTAACATTTCTGAAGTTTTGAAAAAGAACTCTGAAGTGCACTATGACTGCTCCAAAGCTTTTTCAATCTTCTCCTAAAAAGTGAAGCTTTTTTAGTCTTTTTTTAAGCTTTGTCAATCTTCTCTAAAGTTTTCTTTAATAATTCTGAAGCTTCAATCGTTTTCTCTAAAGTTTGTTGAGACGTTTCTGAAGTAATGCAATCTGCTTCAGAACTCCTTGTAACTACGCTAAAGTGTTCCAATCGTCTTTAAAGCTATTGTTGTTTGCTTTGAAGCTTGTATTCAAGACTTTAGAGATTTTGTTTTCTTCAATAAATTATATGTGAAATTTATAAATTTAATTTTGAAAGAGGATTTACTTTATATCTTCCTTTTGTCATCATAAGGGTTATTCTTAAGTTGAGTTTGAGTTGTTCTTTCTGCAATTTCTTGATAACAAATTATTAGTACCATAATGTTTCACTCATGCCTTTGCTCATCATCAAAACATACTTGGTTAAGAATGTTCATCACCAAAATCAAGCTAGATAACATGGTTCAACATGCTCCCCCTTTTTGATGATCACAAAACAGTGAGTGATATACCTTTCAAAGCTTCTCTAATAATAAACTTAAGTAGCTTCTTTTACAGATATTTTAGCAAATAGATTAGCTCCCTCTAAATTGATACATATTATTTTAATTATTCAGCATAGAAATTTCATTCATATATGTTCTTATACATGCACATATCTTTTTATATCACATTTTCTCCATTTTAAGTTTTATATCATATCACACATTTTCTCCCCCTTTTTGTCATAATCAAAAAGGTGAAAATTAGTAGCAGTATGTGACAGAAAAAAATGCACATAAATATTGAACTTTACATTGATAAAAAAATTTCATATACAATGTAGAGACATCAGAAAAAAATTACATTAGAGAGAAAAAAATTGCAAAAGATAGCAAATTCATTTAGGTAGTTTGGGTTTTGTCTTGTATGTCTTGGAAAAGATATCTTGAAGAGGTGGAAGAGGTGGCTTGGGTTCAAAAGAAGATGGTTTGGGATCAGAGGAAGATGCTTGGGGAGAGGGCTTGGATGTTCTAGCCCTTTTTGGTGGAGGAGGAGGGATGAAAAATGGATACTTTTCAAGAGCTACAAGTGGCTCATGTGTATAAGCTATGGTTCCATAGCTTGATACATAAATAAAGTTGATTCTATCCTTGTAGGTTGGATCCAACAATTCAGGAGAGGTTACAGAAATCCCTTTAGAGAAAGCTTTTGTATTGTCATTCTTGCAATTTTTTCTTGATAGTACATTATGATTCTTTCTAGAGGAGCCTTCTTGTGTTCTTTAGGAGTTGAAATTTGAGGCTTCCTCTTTGGTTTGGAGGTGGATGGCTGAGATGAAGGTTTTGTTTCTATGTTTGGGGTTAGTTTTAGCTTTGGGATAGTCTTGGGTTTGGGAACTATAGGTGATTTTCTAGTTCCAGTTTTGGGAGAAAATTATTGAAATGCCACTGGTGCGGGCTGAACTATTTTCAGCCTGTGTTGAAGAGAAGGATCTTTCATTTGAGGATAAGAAAGAGGCAAATTGTCAACAATTGCCTCAAGATTAGTATTGTTATAGAATGAATTTTCTTCCAAAATCATAATGAAGAGTTGATCAGGACCAGTAAGAGATGTAAACACTTTTTTGACAGGTTTGGAAGTTGGAAGCATTCGAAGGAGTGTCTCAGAATACTCCTGCAAAATTGACTTCTTATCAGGAATAATAATGGTGTGGTTTTCTGGAGTTAAAGGAGGATTTGGAAAAAGGAGAATTCTATAAATAAGGTTAGCATCCTCAAGTTCTAGAAATGGTAATTCTTGTTTGGGAATGATAATGTTTTGAGAAGCAAACATTTTGATAACTTCAAGATAGAGTTCTGATCTGGCTTTGAACTCTGAAAAATTCATCATGATTAGAATAGATAAATGAAGAATAACATCAAGATTATCATCAATAGTTTGCTTTGAGGTTGCTTTTGTGGTAGAGAGGGAGGATAGATGCAGTCTAGAGGAGGTCTAAAGTTTGGTGGATGGTTAAGAGGGTTGTTTCACTCGGGTGGAATGTCCTCAATCATGTCAAGTATTATATCTCTTGATCTGATAAATATCATCTAGAAAATATTGGAATTGCAGAGTTGGGATGGAATCCAAATATAATAATCATTTGAGGGAGTGTGAGTATTATTTTCTGAGGTTGGAACAGATGGAGGTGGTGATGGTGGAGAAGTTTGTGCTTGTGAAAGGGGAATGTAAGGGATGATAGAAGTCATGTTAGAAGGTTGACTCATGGGCTGAGCAACCTCTTGAATAATGAAGAGTAATGATGGATGAGGAGGTGAAGGTGAAAACATTACTGCTATTGGTGAGCTGGGTCTTAATGGAAAGAAATAGTGTGGAGGTGATGGAAAGTGAGTTGGAGGAGAAGTGAAATTGGTTTAAGATGAAGTGAAGTTGAAATGGTGGGTTTGACCTTGAAATGATTCTACCAGGGCTTGGAGAGAATTAAGTCTCTAATCAAGCACATTGAGCCTTTGATCAATCCTATCGACTCTAAGAATCATGGAAGACATGGCAGTTGAAAGAACATGATTTGTTTCATTCATTTGGAGAGCTAAGATTTGCATGAAGTGTTCTACCATGGTTATTCTATCTTCTAGATCCTTTGACATAGGCTAGGATGTGGGAATGGATGAGGTGGATGGTTGATGAGTGTAAGTAGGTTTGATAGGTTAACGTGTGTGTGAAGGTGGGTGTGTTGCTATTGTTTCTTCATATATATTCTCTCTCAAAATTTCTTCTACTATTTCTTCAACATTAATCCTTTGTTCCTCAGCATCTTCTATTATCACGGCTTCTGTTTGTTCTTTTCTGCTAGAGAATTCTTCTTTTTCTACTAGTGAACTGATAAAATCTTATCTTTCAGTTCTTTCTTCTTCATCATGAGAGGGGGTTTCCTATCTTGGCTCAAATGCCTGTTTTGTAGCATCTCTCCTTTCTGGACTTTCTTTAGGTTTGGATCTTTTCATCTAAGTTACTCTTATGGGTCTTTTAGAGATCCAACCTTGTTTAGTTTGTGCAAAGTCCATTCTTATCATTGTTTTTTCATCTAGTTTGTCTATACTTCTAAGAAGCTCTTCATTCTCATTAGAGAGATCTACTCCTACTTCCTTGATCAGCTTGGTTAAGGCCATTCCATAAGGTAGAGGAAACCTTGTGGTGCCTTTGATCAAGTGAATATGCTCTATCATCAGTTTGGCTAAGTCTAACTTTCTTCTGTTCTTCAATGCCCACATGATTCTGGCATCTTTTTTAGAGATATCTATTGTTATTCCTCTTCATGGATATACATTGTTCATGACAATAAGAAAAGCTAGCCTCAGATTTGCATTCAAATGACTAACATGCAAAAATTTTTCCTTCTCGTTATCTCAATTTCTGCCAAGTCAAAGAATATTGTTGCTCTTAAAGGTCATTCAATCTCCTCTACTTCATTAGAGAGACTGAAGCAATTCCTTATACTCTCCATGGATAGTTCAATTTTTGTTTCTCCTATCTATGATTTGTTTGTTCTTGTGTTGCAGTTACAGATCAGTGCCCTTACTAATCTTGGATAAATGCTATCTCTATAACTCACATAACTATTCCAACCTTGGTGTCTTAGCCATTTAGATACTTCAAAATTCATGCTAAAAACTCCAAAATGAAATATTTTGCCTTTGATTATCCTCCTATCCTCATATCTCTCAGTGAATCTAGAAGTTAGATGAATTGTTTAGAAATATTACCTCAAGAGTATTTGTTTGTTTTCTTGCCTTCTTCATAGATCCTTTCTGTTGAGATTCTCCTCTCTCTTTCCTCTTGCTTTCTGCTCCTTTGTTTCTTACCATTTCGATAGAGAGCTCTAGGGTTTTTGGAAGGGCATTAGAGTTTCTAAAGAGTAGTAGGAGAAGGAAGGAAGGTGAATTAAGAGTGTTGTGACTTAGATTTAAAAGAAGTGGGAAGATGGATTATCTTCTCTGAAGGAGGGATTCAGGGAGTTCAAAGAAGAGGGGTTTAGGTTTTCAGAGAAGTTTCGAATGAATTTTATGCTTTTGGATCGATTTTATTAAGTTCTCCAAAATACTAATGTGTTTAGACTTTGGATACTCCGAAAGAGGTCCTTTTGAGAAGATTATTTGATTTGGAGGTTTTGGATATTTTGAAACATTGCTTTAGAGGAGTTTACTGATCTTCATATACTTTTATTTAGGCCTTTGGAGACTTTTATCAAGCTTTGGAGACTTTTTTTTGGGTCTTTGGAGACTCTAAAGTCTGAAATCTAACTTAACTCTGAAACTAGTAAACTGGATTATAGTTTTTAGTGTACACATTAATTATCCTTTTGACCCACTAATGCATGTTTAATTATGTATCATTACTAAGATATATAATTAAGTATGCATTAATATATTTTTCATTTTATGTGTTGCATAGATCGAAGCTTAACCATAGTTTCAGAAAACAAACATGGCATCATCAAGATTTTTGACAAATCAAGTTCAGGGTGGAAGAGAGAGTGATTAGTCGGAGGAGTCCATTTAAGTTCATTTTCTTAAGAAGCAGATAAAACAGTTAAAAGAGGAATTGTTTTGTGCTAGAGGATTCAACCACAATGTTAATCGTCTTCTGGCAAAATGATGTGAAGCATATGAGAAGGTGGTGGATTGCATGAAGAATTTTGAAGAAGAATTGGTAAAGGCTAATCAATGTATTGAGGAACTGGAGGCTATAGTAGATATTCTTACTGATTAGTAGTAATTGTTTTTTAAATAATGATGTGATTATAAATATTGTGTTTAATGAATTGTGCATTTATGCACTTGGATCTAGAATGCCTAATTCTCTTCTTATCATGTTGAATTTTTCTTCTAGTAATGGTTTTGTGAAGATGTCTACTAGTTGATTTTCTATTGGGACAAATTCTAAGCTAATGTCATGATTTTGAACATAGTCCCTAATAAAATAATGCCTAATTTCTATATGTTTAGTTCTAGAATGTAGAACTAGATTCTTGGTCAAATTTATAGCACTAGTGTTATCGCATTTAATAGGAATATCAACAAAGTTAAGCCTAAAGTCTTTTAGTTATTGTTTCATCTATAGGATCTATGCACAACAACTACCTGCTGCTATATATTCAGCCTCAGCAGTTGATAATGCAACTAATGTTTATTTCTTAGAAAACTATGAGATAATCATGCTTCCTAAAAATTGGCAAGATCCTGAGGTACTCTTTCTATGTACTTTATATCCAGCAAAATCTGCATTTGAGTAACCTATTAAAAATTAAAATTTGAACCTTTTGGATACCGGTATATCTAAAAGGTATCTAAATATTCTTTTTACAGCAATATGATGTGACTCTTTTGGTTCTAATTGAAATCTAGCACACATACATACACTAAACATTATGTCAGGTCTACTAGCAGTTAAGTATAGCAGAAACCTGTCATGCTTCTGTAAAAGTTTTTGACAGATAGACTTACCTCTTTCATCTTTGTCCATTTTTATTGCAGTGCTCATTGGTGTTCCATACCTTTTTCCATCTTCAATGTCTAATTTCTTTAGTAGTTCTTTTGTGTATTTGGCTTGGTGAATGAAGATTCCTTTTTTCATCTACTTAATTTGTAGTCCCAAGGCTCATTTCAAATTTTCTCTGCATTATCTTGGAAAATTCTTTGCAAAGATTTTCATTAGTTGCACCAAATACTATATCATCAACATATATTTAAACTATAAGAATATCTTTCATTGCATACTTAATGAAGAGTGTAATATCAACTTTGCTTCTTAAAAAACCTTTCTCAATGAGAAATTTGCTTAACCTCTCATACTAGGCTCTAGGAGCTTGTTTTAAACCATAAAGGGCTTTTTTAAGTTTGAATACATGATCTGGGTTATGAGGATCTTCAAACTCAGGTGGTTGTTCTCCATTGACCTCTTCATTAATAAATCTATTTACGAATGCACTCTTTACATCCATCTGATATAACTTGTAATTCATAAAGGATGCAAATGTAAGTAGCATTCTAATGGCTTCAATTCTTGCAACAGGAGCATATGATTCTTCAAAATTAATGTCTTTCTCTTGACAGTACCCTTTTGTTACTAATCTTGCTTTATTTCTCACTATAATTCCAGATTCATCTAATTTATTCCTAAAGACCCATTTAGTTCCTATAGCAGATTGATGATTTGGTCTCGGAACAATAGTCCAAACATTATTTCTTTTGAATTGGTCTAATTCTTCTTGTATAGTTGAAATCCCATTTTCATCTTCTAAAGCATGTTCTATGCAAGTTAGTTCTATTTGAGAAATAAAAACAAAATTGCCACATACTTGGTGATAAGAAGATCTAGTTCTAACTTTTTCATATACATCACCAATTATCTGACTTTCAAGGTGATCATGACTAAATCTCCAATCTTTGGAAAAAATATCGTTACCTTCATTGTTTAACTCAATGATGGATGGTCCATTGTCTATTTCTTCTTCATCCATTTGTGTTTCTGATTGAGAGGGTTCCCCCCCCCCCCTTTGTCTTGTATTTTTATTTTCTCAACTGAAGTTATTAGTTCACCTATCTCATCATCAAAATCAATTGTCCTCCTAACGGAATTAATATTTTTATCAAATTTTACATGAATAGATTCCTCTATAGTCTTACTTTTCAGATTATAAACTCTAAATGCTTTACTAACAATAGAATAACCAAGGAAGATGCCTCCATCAGATTTGTCTCCAAGTTTACCTCGATTTTCTTTACCATTGTTAAGAATAAAACATTTATAACCAAAAGCATGAAAATATGAAATATTTGGTTTCTTGTCATAGTATAATTCAAATGGAGTTTTGTTAAGTATGGATCTAGAAAAGATTGTGTCAATAATATAACATGCTATGTCCATTGCTTTAGCCCGAAAATATTATGAATGACTGTATTCACTCACCTTTGTCCTTACCATCTCTTGGAAGGAACTGTTTTTCCTTTCAGCTACTTCATTTTGTTGAAGTGTTCTTGGTGCAGAGAAAGTTTAAAGAATTCCATTGTTTTGATAGAAATTAGTGAATCTATGGTTTTCAAACACTCCAGCATGACCACTCCTTATGGCAACTATATGAGAGCTTTGTTCATTCTGTACACGTTTGGAAAATACTTCAAAGAATGAAAAGGCTTCATCTTTGGATGTTAGAAACATTACCTAGGTAAATCTACTAAAGTCATCTACAATGACATATGTGTAATGTTTTCCTTCAAGGCTTCTTGTTCTTATTGGACCAACTAAATCCATATGTAGAAATTGAAGAGGTTTGGTTGTGTATACTTCTTTGTTTGATTTGAATGATTCTTTTGTTTGCTAGCCTTTCATGCAAGCATCACATATCTTACTATCAAAATTGAGTTTTCATAAGCCACTTTCAATCAGATTCTTGTTGGCATGTCCCAGTATTCTAATCACAACATGGGTTCATTTTCATTAACAATAAGACATTTGACTTGAATATCACATAAATCCACCAAATACACATTTCCATGTCTTTTTCCAAGTATTACAACTGAATTTGAACTATCTAATATAGAACAAGTATGAGATTCAAACACAACTTTGTAGCCATTATCATAGAATTGACTTGTACTTGAAAGGTTATTTTTTAATCCTTCTACTAATAAAACATTTGAAATTGTAATAGAGCGAGGTTGGCCAATTTTACCAATTCCACCCACTCTACCTTTTCCATTATCCCCAAAGGTAACTGTTCCTCCATTTTTAGCTTTTAGTTTTGTGAACAGCTCCTTTTCTATTCTCATGTGTCTTAAGCAACCATTATCAATGTACCACTTGCTATTCTTTGTGGCTCTCAAACATACCTGCAATAATAATTTTAAGCAAAAACTTTGGTACCCATTTAGGAATAGGTCCAGGTGGGTTAGTAACAAAATATTTTGGCATCCATTGTCTTTTAGGTGCTAGTAATCTATTTTCTGGGTATATAGTTGCATTTACTACTTTAGCAACTATTTTAGGAATCCAAATCATATTCTATTTAGTTTCTAAATTTTTTTTTATGAATTTTCTTTCTTTAGGTTCTTATATCTTTCTTTGCTTTAAGTTTGAATAAGGTAGAAGTTAAGGTTCTTCTCAGAGCATGATTTTCTGCTTTAATTTGCTCATGTTCTATATTTATATTTTGATTAGTTCTGAGCAATGTGTTTTGTCATTTTAATTTGGAGCATTCATTAATTGTTCTTTCAAGGTCTCTTCTAGTTTCTTTGTATTTAACTTTTATTGTTTTGAAATCTGAATATAGTTCTTCTAATAATTCTTCAATATAAAAAATTTTAGGTTTCAAATTTACCTCATTATTGTGGATAGCCATGAAACTTATTCTAGTATGATATTGTTCTTGACCCTTTTCTTTGGAGCTAAGTGAGCTGAATTAAGCTTCATTTTCTTCTTTTTCTTCACTTGAGCTTTCTTGCATCATATTTTTTAGCATTTCCCATGCAACCATAGCTTTCTTCTTCTTTCCAAATTTCCTGTTGTTAGAAACATTCTTTTTGTCAAACTAAGAGTTATACCTTTTGTTTTTGTCTCCTTGCTTTTTCTCTGGTTCTGGGCAATCAAACTTCATATGCCTTGGCTTGTTGCAATTATGACAGATTGGAACTTCCTTTTTCTTATATTTTGCCTTTGAAGTTCTTGGAATTGTTTCAATCTTTTCTTCTTGAACATGTTCCTCATCATCTTTTGTGGTTGAGGCATCTTCTAAAGATTCTTCATTTTCTTATTATGCCTGCAGAGCTATTGTTTTCTTGCCTTTGACCTCATCTAGTGCTTTTTATTTTAGCAAGACTTCATGGGCCATTTGAATCTCTTCACAAGTTAATATACCGGTAATCAAAATTTAACTAGTGAAGCTTGCTTTGATACCACTTGTTAGTCCCTTATACAATGGTAGCTCAAAAGGGGGGGTGAATTAAACTTTTAAAACTTTTAGCCAAATCAAATGATTATGGTGCTGAATGAATAGTTAAAATAGATTGCACAATACACAACAAAAGATTTTTATAGTGGTTTGGCCCTTCCTAGGTTCCTACTCCACTTCTCTGAGTTAGTCTTCTCTACTAAACTCAGGTTGCACTGATACCATGATCAACCTGATCAAATACATGTTGGTTTTACAACAAGCTCACCAACCAACTTACTGGTTTTCCAAGCTAACTAGAAACTTTCACAAATTGTTGGTTTTTAAAGCTCACCAACAAACTTACACCCTTTCAGCAAGTTCCCTACTTGCTTATCTCAATGTTGCCAAACACTAAAGTAAAATGTACAGATTAATGCCTCTTACTTAGGTTGACATGTACATAAATTTAGAATTTTAAGTAAATGAATAAGCAATAAGAATGAAAGATTCAATTTCCTTAATTCAGAAGAGATTTGAACTTTGAAAGCTTTGACTGAGTTGTATCCGTTGGAGTTAAAATTTGATGGAAGATTTTGGATGCTCTTCTTATGATCAACAATGTTTGAATGATATTCAATTTGTTTTTTTTTTTTTTTTTGCTTCTTAATCTCTCTTTTTTAGGTCTAGAGAGATTTTTTGGTTGATGACTTTTGCAGACATTCAAACGTTGGAAAATGAATTTTTTTACCTTATCTTTTATCTAACGTCTACTTTGCTACAATCTAGTATTGGTCTGCTACTTCTATCATCAACTTTTCCAAATGTTCACTTTTGTGTCAAGTGTTCTGAAGAGACGAGTGAACAGATGATGTCTAGACTGATTTTGGATAATCTTAATTATTTTCTTCAGATTCTCCAAAGTGATAGTAATCCTTCTTAGTTGTGACAATCATTTGTGGAGAGAAGTTCAGATTTTCTAAACTTATATCACTTTTAGAAAAGTGGTCCGAAGTTTTGAAAAACATCTCCAAAGCGTGACTCAGAGTTTTGAAAAATATCTCTGAAGCGTGACTCAAAGTTTTCTGAAGCAACTCAAAGTTCTCTAAAACATATATGTTTACTTCGAAGCTTGTCCTATTATTCCTGAAGCATACTATGATATCTACAAAGCATACTTAACACTTTCAAAGCTTTTCTTGATTATCTCTGAAGCACATTGTAACATTTCCAAAGTTTTGAAAAAGAACTACAAAGTGCGTTATGACTGCTCCGAAGCTTTTTCAATCTTGTTGAAGCTTTTTCAGTCTTTTCCAAAGCTTTTTCAATCTTCTCCGAAGCTTTCTATGATAATTCCGAAGCTTCAATCATTTTCTCTGAAGTTCATTAAGACATTTCCAAAGTAATGTAATCTGCTCCGAAACATGTTATAACTACTCCAAAGTGTTCCAATCTTCTCTGAAACTGTTGCTATTTGCTTTGAAGCTTGTCTTCAAGACTTAAAAGATTTTGTTTTCTTGACTTAAGTATACGTGAAATTTATATACTTAATTTTAAAAGAGGATTTACTTTATATCTTCCTTTTGTCATCATAAGGGTCATTCTTAAGTTGAGTATGAGTTGTTCTTTCTATAATATTCTTGAGAACAGATTGTTAGTACCTTATGTTTCACTCATGCTTTTGCTCGTTATCAAAATATACTTGGTTAAATGTTCATTACCAAAATCAAGCCAGATGACATGGCTCAGCATATCTCTAATGTTTTCCAATTCCAAAAATACCCACATATATCAAAATTTCTCAATACTATTATAACGCCCCACCCTCCTAGGACCGTTACTCCATTTTACACCATAAATCCACATGATTATGCCATGATTTTCCCACCTCCAAGGTGGGTTGCTTTGATATATATATATATTGACTTAATTTCTATAGAAAATTGGACAGAGACTCCCTTGAAAATAGGGCTGTCTACCTAGGTACAACCATTCATCACATATTATGATACATTGTTTTCATTATAATTCATAAAAGTAAAAATTATACACTCCAATATTTCTCTAGTCATCCCCACAACATCCTTGTAACTCCACAAGCTCCCCCAGGACTGCAGCTGCATCATGATGACAATGAATCCACCACACCACCATACAATTTTCATTCCAAATACACCATACACCTCACACTGC
>JAYJMB010005287.1:0-12124 GCA_036873735.1 Pouteria campechiana | reverse complement strand
TTGCTTTTCTTGAGGGTTTGACCATTTTATATAACTTATAATCCACTCAATCCAAAAAAGTGATGCCTTTAAGACTCTGAAAGTTGGGTTAGCATTACTAGTGACCATTGCAGCATTAAAATTTCAAACTTCTGAAAGTCTATCTTTCTTCCACTGAAGGTTGTCCAGAGAGGGAAGCTTGGTCTAAAGAGATTTTCAAACCTTTTAAACTCGAGGTTGATTCTTCTGAAGTTCACTTTGAAGATTGACAAACCAAACTACCACTAATGACTAGTTTTTCAAGCTTTTGATGCTCTATTCTTTCACTGAAGGATCCTCTGAAATAATTTGTGCTTGAGTTGATTTCAACGCCTCTAAAGTAACTTCTAAAATTTTTAGGCTTCTCTAAAACTTATGAAGTGTCCTTTAAATTTTAGAATTCAATTTCAGAGTTACTTTGAAACTACTAAGATATCCTCTGAATTGTAAAAGCTATTTTATCTTCTACATTTACATGGTTTCTTCCAATGAAACTTAATCTATGATATGTTTAACATTGATTTCTTGAGTTATTACATTCCATATCTCTAGGAAATTAGCTTATTACAACTTCACTTTCTCACTCATGTGTTTGCTCATCATTAAAACTTAGCTATTACTTCACATTCATCATCAAAACCACGCTAAGTAAAGGGGTTAAACATAACAAGTTTGATAGCAAATCTTTCTGAATATTTTATGCCTCTCAAGGGATACACAAAATTCTCTTTCATAGCCTACCCACAAATCAACAAACTCACAGAAGAAACCAACAAAAGGATCATGGAGGGGCTACGAAAAAAGTTGAAAGGGTGAGGAGGCGATTAGTACATTGAACCCCCTAAAATATTATGGGCACTCTGAATGCTTCTTAAGAGGTCAACAAGTAAAACACCCTTTATGGTTTCCTATGATTCTAAAGCTTTGATATCAATCAAGCTACAAATCACCTTTGCTAGGGTTTAAACTTCAACATGGAGTTGAACAAGGAAACCCACAAAGCTAATCACAATGTGCTAGATGAAGTCAGAGCTAATGCCTACATACAAGCCGCTACATCAAAATCAAGTAAGATAGAATTATGACAGGAGGGTCAAAACAAAAGGCTTTCGGGAAGGAAACCATGTTCTACTGGAAGCGACGATTAACGACCCACCAATACCGAAGGAAAATTAGTGCGAACATGAGAAGGACCATATCGAGTCAATGAAGTCTTGAACAACAGAACTTACCCACTATGGTGACTCAATGGAAGGAGTATTCCACATACTTGGAACACTGAACATCTATGGATATATTATCAATAGAACATCAAAATCTATAATTATTGTTATCATTTCATTTAAATTATTAGGCCAAATTAAAAAATGTTTCTCTTTTCAAATATATTTTCATCAAATATACATATTATTGTTAGATTCCTCTAGAACTATCTCACTAGTATTAGTATTAAGGAACCTCCAACTAACTTTCTTTTTGTAGTAGGATTACCAGTTTAGTCACAACCTCGGAGCTCATAAAAGCAAAAGACAACACAAGAACAAGCCCAAACCAAAAGAAGACAAAATAGGCAGTGGTCTCACAAGGCCCAACCCAAAAGAAGATGAAACAAGAAGCTAGTGACCTTAACCTAGAAGAAGACAAAATGGGAAGAGACCTTAAGAGGCCCAACGCAGAAGAAGATAAAATGAGATGCAGCCCCACAAGGCCCAACTTAGAAAGTGACAAAACGAGAAGTAGCCCCATAAGACCCAACCCAGAAAGAGACAAAATAAGAAGTAGTCCCACAAGGCCCATCCTAGAAGAAGAGGAAATGAGAAGAGGCTCCATGAGGCCCAACCTAGAAGGAGATAAAATGAGAAATGACCCTAGAGGCCAAACCCAAAAGAAGACAAAACAGGATGCAACTCCATGAGGCCCACCCAAAAAAAGACAAAGGAAGGGATCTCTAGAACCTATACCTGCAATAGGAAAAGATTTCAAGACCTGAACTTAAACACAAAAACTAAGGACAAAATCCCTTAGAAAATATCAGAGTTACCTGTGAACATAAGAATGTCCACAAATGCTAAAGAAATACAAAAATTATAGAAAAGATCAAAAATAAAAATAAAAAAACTTTTATTTCTCTCTTATATCTTTTGTATTATTATAATGATATTAAATATCCTTATCAAACTCCTTATGAATAATATTTCTAACATTTGCATAGGGGAACTTCCAGGTTATTTTTCTTCTATAAGAGTAAAAACTATATGAAAACAAGGTTGCTTCCTAGCTTAATACCATTTCCTAGTATTTAGGTTCCACTACTAGTTATTCTAGTTGCTCAACATGAGCCCGCCTTAGTGTAGAAGCATGTTGTATCTTCAATCAGGCAATCTCTTCATGAAGAGATTGCCCCTGAGATGTTGCTTCCACTTCAAAGCTCACTAATGTTGTTGTCATATCCATAGTAGCTTCCATTGCAGTATCACATTCTATTTTTGTAGTTTCCTGAGTAGCAATCGCAACATCTTGATTGGCTTCAGTAACCTTACAAACAGTCACGAAAAATTCCTCAGTAGATTCAACATTTTTTGCCCAACATTAGCAATATCTTGGCTAGTAACTAGTGCTTCCTCTCGCGCCTTCAAAATGGAAGTGGTCTCTTCCAGCTTTACAAAATGCTTTCACTTAGGGGTGCAACTTAGGTCATTCAAGTTTGAGTTGAGGTCAACCCTAACCTTAACCTAACCCTATTTTAAAAACCTCAACCCTAACCCAAATTCAATAGGTCAGGTTCAAATTAAATTTGGATTGAATTTAGGTTATGTTAATAAGTAAAAAAGAGACTATTCATCTTCAACATTCAACAACATGCAAATAAAATAGATCAATCCCAAACTTAAAGTTTAAATATCCAAAATCAAACTAAAGTTTCAAATTCAAATAAGATAATAAGTTCATCAAATAACTAAACAAGTTACAAGTCCAAATAATGCTTAATTAGGTCTAAGGCCTTGAAACAAGTCATCTAAATATTCATCATTCATCAATCATCATCCTTCAATGTTTAGTCCTTCTTCCAAGCAAAGGTAATTTTTTTTGAAAAAATAGTAATTAAATGCACTACTTTAAGACACAAAATATTTAAAGATAAAATAAAGTGTGTGTTGTATAACTAATACCTCTTACAATAGAAAATAATTACCTTTAACAAAACAATTAAGCCAAATGAATTGAAGAAAACTTAAGTTGGGAGATTATCCTCTTCTTTAGTTTGTCTTGGCATTGATCTTAGTCAATCTTGAGAATAAATCAAGTACTCAACAAGACTTGGTGTCAGTGAACTTCAAAACTGATTAAGAGCACGTCCTCCAATACTAATTATAGATTTTAAAGCAATAGTAGAAATAGGAATAGCTAGCACATATTTTGTCGCACAAGATAATACTCGCTAATTAGAAGTAACCCACCATACTAAAATATTGAAATCCCCTTCATCTTCCTCTAACCTTTCCTCAAAATATCAACTCACTTTGGTTCTAAGATCTCTAGTTTTCCTGTCATACTTCCATTGCTTAAATTTTTTCCTCTCTCCTAAGTGAGGTGGTTTTTGCTCATTTGTTTGTTTACTTCCTTCACTTGTTATCAAGCCCATAGTAGACATAGTAGAAGAATGTTGTAACCACACTTAATATGTCCTAACAATTTTACTAAAGCATCTCTTACTTTCTTAGAAATCTCTTTTACTTCATCTAGCTCAAAATATCTTAAATAACCAAATTCCACATATGATAATTTATGACATGTATTCAACACAAGAGTAATTACTAACAACATAATCATCTTATCAATAAAACCCCAATACTTTTCAAACTTTCCTTTCATTCTAATACACATGCCATGAAGGAAATGATCTCCTTTATTTATGTTATCATATAAAGTGATTGAATTTCATCAACCTCATGAAAGTATTGATTTACAATAACATAAGAAGACCTAGATAAAACATTAGTCACATCATAAAAATATTCCAAAAACTTACACAAAACTCTAGCATTTTCCCAATCATAATGTCTTGGAAGATCTTCAAGCTAGAAGTGATGATCTACCTATTCTAAATTTTCAAAAGCCTTATCATATTTCAAAGCACTCTACAACATTTAAAAAGTAGAATTCCATCGAGTCAGCACATTCAAACATAAGGAGTTGGTGATTGGAGTATAATAACACTCTTCAAATTTTTGTTATCTTAAAGGAGAACTCCTTATATAATTGACACAATTACGGATGCAAATTATGAACTCTTTCACTTCATCTATACCATCTTTGAAATAAAATTCACTATGAATGCAACACATCGAACATGAAAATACTCTCCATCTCCTAATAAGTAATTATTTTTATCAATTTTTTAATTAATTTTTTTACAACCACCCATCATTAGCACTAGCACTTACAACCACATCATTAGCACTAGCACTATCCATTATAATAGTATAAATATAATTTGTCTTCCACTTTATTAAACACCAATTAATCATATTCATAATATTATTACCTATGTGTGGTGAAGGAAGAAGATAAAAATTAACAATTCTCTTTTGCAACTTTCAATTTGTATCTATATTATGTATAGTAAGATATAAATACCCAATATTCTAAAATGAAGTCCATATATTTGTGGTTAAATAGACATGCTGAATCTTGTCTTTCAAAATATCTTCTAACTTCTTCTGCTCTATTTTGTATATCTGAAGATAATCTTTTACAACTATAGTTCTTGATATATGCTTCAATCATGGTTGCACTTCTTGGAAAAAAAATCCTTAAATACTTCTCTTTCAACAAATTTAAATAGTAATTTATCTATAATAATCATCTGTGTCAATGCTTTCTTACTTTTTTCTTGATTAAATTTCTGATGAGCAATAGAAGCAATGCCATCAGTTGTGAAAATGACAATAATTGCTGTCTTCTTTTTAGCTTTTTATGAGGATTACATTAACATTTTCCCAAGTTCCTTAAAAGCAACCTAGTACTAATTTTGCTTTGGCACTTAAATTTTGTCTTTACAATACTTACATATGCTAAATGACAACTTTCCTTCTTCATCTAACACCCTATCATAATGCTTCCAAACATGTGATTTTGGTATATATTCTTTTCTTTTTTTTACCTTTAGGAGCTTGACCATCAAAGGTTACTGTTAAATCAACAGTACTTGATTCCATAGGTGGATTTGTAGCTGCATTTACATCATTCATATCTTCTTCCATATTTTGAGTAAAACCTAATTCAAAATTTTAACACTATAAACTTATATAAATAAATAAAATAAAAATATATATTTAAAAACTATTTGCACAAATGATTAACATTCTATACAATTCCATTACAAAATCTCCAAATATCCACCATAGAAGCATCATCAACATCCAATATAAATCTCAAACATTTACTAATAATTAAGCAATATTTAACTATAAAAATAAAAATAAAAATATCATATACCTAAACAATAGAAAGCAAAACATGCAAGCAAAAAAAAGCTTTAATCAAAGATGGATTTTGCCAAATATAGAGCCACTATTAGCTACATGAGTGATGAGATGGGATGCAGAGTCTTTCTAAAAAAAGTAGTTGCCAGTCGTTGAATGGAAGGGAGATGTTGAAAGGAAAGAATGGGTTCAACGAGATGTATTAGGAGACAATGAAAGGGGTTTGGTAGTAGTCATAGCAAAGGAAATGAGTTTCTCATTTATGCTTTATAAGAAGTGTAGCTTAGGTTGGGACTCCAAAACGATAATCACCAATTGCCAGATGGAAAAGAGATGCCAAGAGGCAAAGATGGGATGGCTTAGGAGTCAAGGAGAGGGGTTTGCTAGCAGCCTTAGTAGAGAAAATGGGTTTCCCATTTTTAGCTCTATTAGGGATGCAACTTGGGTTGGGCAGCCAAAAATAAAGTCTCTAGTTGCTAGATGGAAGAGAGATGTTGAGAGGCAAAGACGTGATGGCCTGGGAGACAAGGAGAGCGGTTTGATAATAACCACAGCAGAGGAAATGGGTTTTCCATTTTTGCCTATCTTTGAAAGGGGTGCTAGGTGCAATAGGTGGAATAGCTAAATAGCATTTTAGAACTTGGAAGATAGGATTTAGGTGGATTTTGAATTGGGTTACTAAAAACCTAAAATTGACCTATATTGAAATTCATGTTGGGTTAAACTAGAAATTTGAAAACCATGAACCCAAACCCTTAAAAATGTCAGGTTGAGTCAAGTGGGTTTAGGATAACCCAACACAAGTTGCACCCCTACTTTTGCTCCTCTTCAAGTATGTTCTTAAGACTAATGTTCTCAGCAATAGTTTGATCTCGTGACTTCTCTAAGTCTGACACCGAAGAGGAGCACTCTTGCTCCCATGACAACTCAAACCCCACCTCCTGCAAATGTGATGAGACATGAGAATAGTTCCTTTAAGCCACAATCAGGTCATAAACCAAAGACATTGATTGGTCCAAGCAACCTCACCTATTGACCACCACCCGCACCAGGTTAATTGCAAACTCAACTCCAACCTCATTGATGCTCTGCTCCAATGCTCGCAATACATCCATTAAATATAATAGCTTGTATATATATATATATATATATATCTACACCAAGTCAGATCAGTCTAGTAAGGAGGGCATGGAGACAGTTCTATTAAGTAGGGTGGCGGTAAGCGAGGACAGACAAAAAGTAGGCAAAGATAGAGCTGTAACTCCTTCGCTAGAACTAAAAGTCTTGGTACGTAGTCAGAGTGAAGGGTAATTAGCTGCAACAACATCAAGAGATTATGTCCACCTTAAAATGTTATAAATTTGGGAGCAAGAGAGTGATAACCCTGAAAGCATATAAACAAGTATAGAAAAGTACTTAGTCAAAAAGTTATTGTTGTAATGCAAAAACCCAAAACAAATCTACAAAAGAAGTAGATGGTTGGGAAGACAAAGCATAGCTCCCT
Organism: Pouteria campechiana; assembly: GCA_036873735.1. Classification (NCBI taxonomy): domain Eukaryota; kingdom Viridiplantae; phylum Streptophyta; class Magnoliopsida; order Ericales; family Sapotaceae; genus Pouteria; species Pouteria campechiana. The sequence goes on along the minus strand of JAYJMB010005287.1, from coordinate 5,116 downwards.
CCAACTACAACATCTTGCTCTTCTATATCATTGGAAGTAACCGCACCAACTTCTACCTTGAAGCTTAAAGAAGCGATGGAAGGAGAGCCAAAAGGAAGAGTTTTCCCAGAACTTAAACCTATAATAGGAAAGGATTCCAAGCAAACTAAATCTAATACAAATCACGGAAGGGATCCCAAGAGGCCCAACCCAGAAGAAGACAAAATCAAAGCTGACTCAGACACAAAAGAAGCTAACTCAATACTAAAAGTTAAGATAGTACCAATAATAGAAGACTTTCCAAAGATAGAAGAAAGGGCAGTCACAAGTCACGTCTCCATAAAAGCTAGAGGGGCAAAGTACTAGCTATCCATGCTAGAAGACTCCCTTTGAAAATGAAACAAGGATGCCTTAGAAATAATGGGAAGAGGATTTAAAACTCCTAAAGAAACATTGGGATCCTCCTCAGTTACTAAAACATCATTTATAGAAATGATACAATAGACAAGAAAATCTTGTTATGCTACACTCAATGAAGTAGCGAAACTAGATAAAGAAGAAGAAATAGAAGAACATGAAAGCCTACTGGAACCCCACTGGTTCCTCTATGGGATCTAGAAACAATATTAAGATTTTCTCTAGTCTTGGAATCATCCCATGAAGCAAATCTAGGGTAAAACCTTTCTTTCGCAAAATCGGTGGAATGAGATGAATGAAACAGAGAAAGATCAATGGAAGAAGGAACTGGAGAGGAATAACCAACTACTTCCACATGACAATCTTAATTCTCTTTGGCTCCCTAGAAGACTTTGCAGAAGCAAAAGGTTTGTAGGTCGTACCAATGGAAGCCATAGGGGTAGAAGCCTTACCCCTACGGGAACCTAAAAAGGTAGGACCCAAGTGAGAAGGCTTTCTTTTCTATCATGGAAGCCCACTCTGAAAATTTTGTAAAAAGTGAAGGCAAAGGGTTAAAAGTCAGAACCTCATAACCATGGCCTTACAGGAGTCCTCCAAAGATAGATATAATATATCTTTCCCCATAGCCATAAGATCGACTAAGTGAGTAGGTGATAAGTGAATTATATTCACTTATATCTAGTATTGAACAAGCTTATTTACTTGTTAATCCTTGAAAATTTATAAATTTTTTATTTGTTTCTATATGTTTTTATAGGTGTCGTGGATGGGGGAGAAATGGAGCCAAATGAAAGACTTAAAGTACAATTCAAAGATGGAGGAAATGGAGCAAGAAAGAAGAAGTAATAGAGGGTAGACAAGCTGGTGTCGTGATGCCCAATCTGGGGCCACAACATCTAACTCATCCTAAATAACAAAGTTTGACCAAGAATTTTGGCATCGTGGCACCCAATCTAGGGTTGCGATGCCGACTCTAATCCAAGTTTTCAACCCCTCTTTTGATGCGTTTTTAGGGCAATGAAAAGGGATTTTTTGAGACTCTTTTTTGGGTTGGTTTTTGAAGGGTTCTTGCTATGATTTTTAGAGGATTCTTAGGGAGCTTTGGAAGGAAAAGATCAAGCTAGGAGATCAAGAAAGAAGCTATTTTACAAGGAGAGAAAATCAAGCTAAACTGGGGAAGACTATCTTTATTGTTTCCTTTGTTCCAAGTGATATCAATCCTTGTACTTATGGATTTATTTTGGAATTCATTTTGGAATTAAACGATGATGATGATAAGTTTTTTATTGGATTAATTTCTATTTTCATGTCTAACTAATTTTCCTTTTTCGAGAGGGAAGATGGAGTTTATGTGAATTTTATGACTTAATCAATTATTTGCTTGGTTGGCAATGTAATTGGGTTTATTTATGATGTTTAGTATTTAATGCTTTCAATTGATTGGCCTTCTGTTGAATGATCATATATTTAGGATTTGAAAATCAGGAGAGGTAGCCCTGAATATAATCCAGGCATCACAACATAGAACCATAAATGGGTCGGAAGTGCTTCTATGTTCTATGAAATCTTTTTCAGAGAACCATAGTTATTAATGCATTCTTATTATTCAGATTTTTACAGGGATATCAAATTCAGAATTGTAGGAATAGATACTTAATCTGAAACTCGGGATAGGAGGTTAAGTGAATTGGGATTCTCGATTTATAAACTAATGTATTAATCAATCAGCGATGAGTTTAAAATGCTATTAATGAAATATAAATGAAATCATCCCTCTAGAGTCTTCGCATATTGATTTATTCTGTTCAATGCTATCCATTTCTTTTGTTACTCAATTATTACTCATTTTTATCATTCAAATAAAGTCAAAATTATTCATAATGATAGCTAGTGAGAAGTTAAAATATACAATCCCTATGAATACGACACTCCTTCATTACTAAACTATAAAACTCAATGTCATACACTTGTGGTTAATTTGTAGCGAATAAGTTTTTGACATCATTACCGGGGATTGGCATTATTTTGATTTTTTACTACTATTGTTAATAGATAATTTTAGCTTTAATTTGGATTTGTATTCTCTTTTATTATATTTATATTCCTTTTATTTTTATTGTGTAAATTTAATTTCTTTAGTTTTCATAGCAGTGTATGTAAAATCATAGAATTTTTTATCTAACTCCTTTTGATCCAAAAATAGAGAAAATACTAGGAGAGATTCAAAAGGCGAAGCGAGCAAAAACAAGAGCAATGGCAAAAGCAGAACAAAACTAGCCACCAATTTAGAATCAACAACAAAACCAAATTCCACAGAGGCTAATCAAGGACTATTTCAAGCTGATGGTTAATAAGAACTACTTCGGTATCACTCATCTAGCCATCAATGTAAATAAATTTCAAGTAAAGCTAACACTGATCAACATAGTCTAGCAGAACCAGTTTGGGGGTTCACTGAGTGAAGATCTGAACATCCATTTAGCCATGTTTTGGGAGATCAGCGATACAGTAAAGATGAACATAGTATGAGATGATGTCATTCGATTGAGACTCTTCCCATTCTCATTGAGAGATAAGGCAAGAGGCTGGTTATAGTGTTTATAACCAGGAAGCATTTCAATATGGGACAAGATGATGGAGAACTTCCGGGCAAAGTTCTTTCCTCCCGCTAAGACAGCTCAACTGAGAAGTGAGATTGGCCAATTCAAACAAATGGACTTTGAGCTACTTTATGAGTTTTGGGAGAGATTTAAGGATCTTCTTAGAAGATGCAGCATGATTTTTTAGACTAGCTATAGATCCAATTATTCTACAATGGGTTGAATAGCCAAACAAAAAAAATGGTGGATGCTTCATCAGAAGGCTTATTAATGGCCAAGACTACAGCTAATGCTCACCAACTACTTGAAGACATGGCTTCAAATATGTTTTAGTGGCCAAATGAGAGAAACATGTTGAGAAAGATTGCAAGTTGTCTTGAGGTGGACCAGATTATAGCCTTAATTGTACAGATGTCATCCTTTTCACACCAATTAGCCATTGACAATGCTAAATCCAAGGGAGTGTCTACTGTAGGAGAGTCATATTCATCTTCTCGACTAATTGAAGCATATACCACTGGAGATCAATAGACAAGAAGCACAATACATCAAAAACAAGAGTTACAATAATTTTTGAGGAAACAACATGCAGAATCCATATTATCTTGAAAATTGGAGGAGTGAGAATAACCTCTCTTATGAAAATCCAAGAAATAACTTGAACCATATTCCTAGATTTCAACCTCAAAACCACATCAACCTCAACTACAATAAAAGAAGTCATCCTTAGATGACCTTATGAGCAATTTTGTTTAGGAAAATCAAAACAAATTTTTTAGGAATGAGGTGAGACTTGACAATATTGAGACACTATGGGGAACATCAATGCATCCATCCATCAAGTCTCAAAAAACACAAATTGTGCAAATTGCTAGCTCATTCAATAATTCGAACAGGGATACTTTTCCAAGCAACACAAATAAGAGCCCAAAACAACATTGCAATTCTATTATGTTAAGAAGTGGAAGAGAACTGGAATCACCAAAAGTACAAGAAGAACCTGAGCCATCTAAAGGACATTCTTCAAAAAGACAAGATCCAAATTAGAGAAAGAAATAGAAGGAACCTAAGAAAGAAGTGTACCAACTAGGGAGGATTACATTTCTTGACAATCCTCCTATCTTGCAACCTAAGCTCCCTTTCCCTTAGCGATTCTAGAAGAAGATAGATGAACAATTTAAAAAATTTCTAAAAATGTTCAAAAAGATTCACATCAATATTCCATTTATAGAAGCTTTAGAGAAGATGCCCAACTATGCTAAATTTATGAAGAAGATCATGTCTAAAAAGCAGAAGTCTGAGGAATTTAAAACTGTGAAACCGATATAGGAATGCAAAGCAATTCTTCAAAGAAAGCTCCCTCAAAAACATTGTAGCTAGCCGATAGGTCTTTGACCTATCCATGGGGAATTATTGAGGATGTGTTGGTGAAGGTGGACAAGTTCATATTTTCAATGGACTTTGTTGTATTAGACATGGACGAAGATCATGAAGTACCCCTAGTTTGGGAAAAACAATCTTTAGCTACAGGAAGGGCACTAATCGATGTCCAGAATGGAGAACTAACATTGAGGATAGACGATGAGTAGTTAAACTTTAACAGTTATCATTTCATTAATTTTCCTATTAAGAATGAGACATGCCATAGGATAGAGGTTTTAAATGAGTGAATTAATTATGTATTTACTGACAAATGCATTCAAAATCCTTTAGAAAATTGCAATTCAAATTCAGTTAGTCAAGACAACATAAGCTCTAAAGAAGTCATGGAGTATGTCTCAACATTGGAGACAATTTCTGCAGAAGGAATTGGCAAGAAATGTGAAACACTAGAGGAAGACTCATTGGTTAAAGAAGTGAAAGCTTCAACTGAGCTTAAGCATCTTAGGTATGCATATCTTGGTAATAATTCTTCTTTCTCAATGATCATTTCTTCCTCTTTGACAAGTATGGAAGAAGAAAAGTTGTTGCTAATCTTGATAGAGCACAAATCAACAATCACACGGTCAATTGAAGATATCAAGGGAATAAGCCAGTAATTTGCTGTAAGCCCTTGAATTTTGATATAAGACCGTATTAATAATTCAGGTATAGTAATGAGTGAAGTTTGGTAAGTTTAT
>JAYJMB010005286.1:0-12124 GCA_036873735.1 Pouteria campechiana | reverse complement strand
TGCCGGACGCAGCTGGTTGGTCGACTGATCAAATCAGATCAGTTGGCGCCTTCTGATTTTCCATACCCAACAGGCATATAAGAGAAGACTACGCATTTTGTCTTATAGTGCTTATAGTTATCATAGTGTGGCTTATGTAGACGTCGAAGTACTTCTTCGTGATGACCTCTTTTGAGATAATAGTCTTCAACTTGAACTATTTGTAATATTTTTTTTGAAATGTGATTTTAGATAGTTATTTATACACATCTACTATGATTAGACCAGGGATGGCCTTTGCTTTGTTATTGTAATTTAGGGCAATTGGAAGGTCATTACACCTCTTTGTTAAACTTGTCGTCTTTATTATACAGAGGTTTCCATCCTAGACATGGAGTTTCAATTCGGGGCATAGCCAAACTTCTATACTCATCATGAACGGTCCATCCAAGTATGGATTTATAATCCTGGACATGGGATATTAATTCGGGACATGGGATATTAATTCGAGACATGGATGAATGGTTTCCACTGTCCATGTCCCATATTCCACTTCCTCAGAACATGTCTCACGCCCCAAGTCCTATGCCCATGTCCCACGACCATGTCCCATGTCCTACTTCCCATGCCCATGTCCCATGACCACTGTCCATGCCCCGTGGCCCACGTCCTAAGTCCCATGTCCCACACATCCCACGACCCACTGTCCATCCCCATGCCCTACATCCCAAGTCCTCAGAACATGTCCCACGTCCCAAGTCCCATGCCCATGTCCCACGACCAAATCCCATGACCCAAGTCCCATGTCCCACGACCGACTATACAAGTCCCATGCCTATGTCCCATGTCCCATGCCCATGTCATACATCTAAGTATTTACAAGGATCTAATTAACATAGAGTCTTGCAAACGGACTAGTGTTTGTTGCATGCTTCTGACATAACTAAAAAATTCTACAAATACACCAAAATAACTACCAAAAATATATGGTGCCTTTTTTCACACCCTCCACTAACTCAAAGGTGAGTTAGAGTCTTCATGGTTGTCTACAACACTTCAAAGCTTTGAAAAGTCTACCGAAGGGTTTGTAACCTCCATTTACCGCAAGGTTTCATGGATTAGGTCCACGTTGGGCGTTAATCTGGGATAGGTCCCAAAAAGGTCTAGAATCGAATCTTGTTGTCCTTCAATTTTTCTTCCCAACTGAACCTAATCTTGGTTAAGGATAGTATATGCTCGTGCCAAACCTAGCGTCACCTTCCGCTAATGTTGCTACATATTCATAAGTCTTGCTTTCAACTGGGATACCTCCCACTCTAGACCACCAATCGTTAGTCTGGCCCGATCCTTTGGTGTTGTGAATAATGCATCCCAAGACCAATTATTTGGAGAGCTAGACATCTTTGCAGCAGAATGGTTTTTTAGCATCAAGGAAGATGAGGGATGAGATAGTTGAGATGCCATTCGGGTTCTCTTTCGGGATATATATTGACTCAAGTACGTATTATTGAATAGTAATAAATACCTATATGTCATTAATATCCTAACACCCAACCTACGCTCCTATATAACTTGACTCAACGTAAACAATAATAGCATATTTGCGCTGTTCTAAGCATTTAAACAGTTGTGTATGGACATCACCAGAAAATTAAGGGTAAAACAACAGATATATGAAATTGCAAATATTCTTGCAAGATAAATTGTGTTATATTAATATGTCAGTTTATATAGAACATCTATTACATATCAGAATTAAAATCAAGAGTACGATACAGAGAACTGGTATCTAACCATGTATACGTCGTCTCCAACTCTTGGTGGAGGGATCTTATTTCATGCTGTTGGACATGGGACATGGGTCGGGTGTGGAATGTTGGATACACTCCGCCATTCTTATAACATTTTCAATCTTGGCCTGCAACTATTGACGTTTGCGATTAACCTGGGAAAACCGCTCTGCCCATGAAATAATCATGTCTTGCTCGACGAGTTGCAAGTCTCATAGCGAACTCTGCAGCGTCTATATCTCTCTACGTAGTTTTTTGATCCTGCGGGTGGCCCTCTTCGCCAGAGTTGTATTCCACAAACCCCACCAAACATTTTGTTTTTCGTTGTCCATTACTAGCAATGGTTGGAATGAAAGAATGTCTAAAAAGTTTCAGACTTGAAGAAGAAAGGCTGTAGTGATGGGATCCAAACTTGTCCCCAGACTAATGCGTAAATTAAGCCCAGTCTTGAAAATCAGAATGCACTTATTTCAACCTTAACAAGGATGCATGCATCTCCTTGGAAATGAAGAATATCGATCCTTCCAACAGGCCTCCAAAAAGTCGCATTGACTTAGAGTAGAATACGAGGAAAATTGTAACTCTTAAGTGGGACTTGGGAAGTGGGACATGGGCATGGGACATGGGACATGGGCATAGGATGTGGTACATGGGCATGGGTATTAGGACATGGGCATGGGACTTAGGACATGGGCATGGGACTAGACAGTGGGTCGTGAGATGTGGGCTTGGGACATGGGTATGGGACGTAGACAGTGGGTCATGGGATGTGGACAGTGGGTCATGGGACATAAGCATGGGACGTGGACAGTGGGTCATAGTACATGGGCATGGGACATGGGACGTGAGACGTGGGATATGGTCATGGGACATGGGCTTTGCCCATCTTTTTTGGTTTTCTAACAAGTCCAATGGCCATTTTACTGCTTTTGATGGACTTCTGATATACTTCTCATCTCATAATTTTTACAACTTGTTTTCTGAAGTGCTTCTGATATACTTCTTAAAACTTCTAAGCTACTTCTGATGATCGTAATCTTTACGCCTTGCATTTCTAAAATGCTTCTAACAACATTCTTAGTTGCTTCTGAGCATGCATTTCTGACATGCTTCCGAGGAACTTCTATGTCCCACCCTCCATGTCCCATGTTCGGCACCCAGCAAAATCAAAAGCTAGGAAGACCATCCCCTATACTAGTTCACTTATAAAAATAAAATGAGACAAGCTACTAACCAACTTCCACAAGATAATAATCATTATGTACACAATGTAAGTATTACATATAAATGAGTGCACATCATGTTTACAAATTGCAGTGTAAGTATTAAATATTGATGAATAACTATCATATCTCTAATTTACAGTATAAGTATAAGTAAAAATGAGTACATATAAAAGTTACAGATAACATCTCTATGGCAAAAAGAGATTTATTTCTTGGATTTGGGCTCTTATTTGTTCAATCCAGTCATCTTTGGTCTTTTGACCGATACTTGAGGACCTATTTTTGCCGTGACCATTGTTGCGAGAATCACTTGAGCCTATATGGATGTAACTGGTAATGCTGATAGGGGCATGAGAGGAGGGATTACCCTGAGACGAGCTTGGTATTTAGGTTTGAACATCTCAGGGTAGGAGGGGAGATGCCTAGCTTGAAGAGCTATGTTATTTGCTTTCTGTCTGCGAGCATACTTCACTTGGTCCATGTAGATGGGAGGAGGAGGAAGTGGTTTGTATGAAGGTTGTCGGGGTTGGCTTGGTGATGGTTTAAGTTTGGTAGTAGAAGGTTTAGATGAAGGTGGTCTGTTTTGGAAAGGTGATGGTTGGAGTTTGGTAGTAGAAGGTTTGGATGGAGGTGGACTGCTTTGGAAAGGTGATAGTTGGAGTTTGGTAGTAGAAGGTTTGGATGGAGGAAGCTGAGGGGTGAAAAAAGGGACATTGTAATTTGGTCTGGAAACTGCCTTTTTCTATTTGATGGGATGAAGCTGCTTAGAACTTGGAGCTTTGCTTCTAAGAGAATGAGATTTGGATGGAGGAAGTTGAGGGGTGGAAATGGAGGCAGCAGCAACCTCTGTTTAGGTGTAAGATATGGATCTAGCAGAATTTGGATTTTCCTATTTAGGACAATAAACAATCCTCAGTTTTGCTCTATATAGGGGACATCCAAACTCTGGAAATGGAGACCATATCCCAAGCCCAAATGTATCTAAGTACTTACTCCTACAGATGAGATACACATCTTCTGGAAGGTAAATGAAGTTAGGATCAGCTGTGTCAGTTATAGCATAAAATCTAATCCTATGATCCAATGACCCTGAATCCACTCAAGCTAAAGGATTTTGTAGGGGTGGAGGTGGTGGGTTGGATGAAGTGGGCAGGACATAATCACTCAGTATTTTATCTATAATTGCATCACCATCTGGGAGTGGTTTGGGCTTAAAGTTCCTGGCTAGACCTTTCATTATTATAATATGGTTGAGGAAATCCTGATCTTCAAAATTTGGGAAAGGAAGATTAGGGAGAGTGACTGCCCTTTTTTGGGATTCATGAAGTTGGCAACCATTTGATTTATCAACTGCCTGTATTTAACTTCTCCCAGGGTCATTTTTATTCTTTTCCCTGGACTCCCACCAGTTACACATGTCGATTAGGAAAGTTTAGGATGCTGAATTTTAATTATTGGAGGAGGTGATATTAGAGTGGGGAGGATGTATGACTTCTGTTCCACTGTAGAAACCTTAGGGACTTTTGAAAGTTTTCTCACATGAGGCATTAGAGGTTTTTGTGGAGGGGGAGGAGCTATTGTCTGATTAGAAGGGGTAGTTTCCTATGTAGTAGTGGCAAGGGGCAGTTGTGATGGCGGAGAGGCAGTTTCTTGTGGAGAAGAGAGATAAGATTTATTCAGAGTCACTTCATCCATGTTAAAATGTTTACAAGTTAAATAGTAAACTCAAAGAGAGAGGATTCTGAGTCAGGACGTGGAAATGGAGTGGGTCTAGGCTGAGGGGAAAATGGAGGTGAAAGAACTACAACAATTGGAGAAGTTGCAAGTGGAGAAGTGTGGGGTCTGATTTGAGGAGAGTACTATAGAGATGGAAGAATTTTAACACTTGGAGAGGAGGGAGTACTCGTGGGATGACTAGACCTGATGGGTGAAGTAGGTCTATGCTCATGAATAGAAGAGGAGGGTGAGGAATGGTGAGATGGACTATGATGGGACTGATCACCTCCATAAGATGGAGATTGATGAGAGTGATCAGAATGATGGAGCTGAGGTGATGTTATGGGTGAAGAAGGTCTGAGATCATGGAAAGGTGATGATGGAGAAGAGGATTGAACATTGAATTCATCTTCATGTTCAGAGCACCAACATCAACTTCAAGCTTTCTCAGCTTGTTCTCAACACTGTTATGAGTGGAGGATGAAGGCTTGCTTGGCGGAGGTGCGGCTGCTGCTGTGAGTGGAGAAGCTGCTGTTGTTGTTACTGTTTCTGCAGTTGCTGCATGTGTTGCTGTTGCTGCAACTTTACTGGGAACTTCGTCCCTTACTTCAGCAACCGCCTCCTCTACTCTATCAATGGGATCTTTTTCCCTTATTTCCACACCTGATGCAGCTAATTCTGCTTCTCTTATTTCGGTTGTTCCACCCTCAAATCTTATTCTCTTGGATAGCTTAGTCCTTTTGGGACCAATTTTCCTCAAATTCACCTTAGTCATTAAATGAGAATTTCTAAATTCTTCTCTATCTTCAGAAGTCAAATCGACTCTTGCTCTTCTTAAGAATTTTGTCATGATCATTCCATAAGGAAGATGATATCTGTTATTGCTTTTGACCTAAAATAAATGATCTGAGATTGTCTTTATCAAGTCTATTTTCTTCTAATTCTTCAGTGCCCACAACATTCTGCAATCTTTCTCAGAAATATTATCTCTACCTCCTATTTTTGGAAAGATGTTATTGATGAGCAAAATGTGAGCCATTCTCATATTTTTCTCCAAATAGTTGGGATGTAGCATCTTTACTTTTTCGTCAACATCTATTCCAGCCACCTTTAAAAATAATTATTTTCTCAAGGTAGGTCAATCTTTTTCCTTTCTTTCAACCATAGGGAGATTCAGACACCCCCTTATGTTCCTGAAAAGATAAATCTATTACTCTATCTCCTATCCATGATTTCTTCATCTTTGAATCATAGTTGAAGAATAATACTTTAACCATCCTTGTATAGCATTCCTCCTGCAACTCATAAACTCAGTCCACCTTTGGATTTTAATCCATCTACAAATATCCAAATCCAAGTCATTTTCACCGAGTCTGTTGAAATCAAGACACCTTCCCTTCACTACTTTCTTTTTTTCATATGCATTCACAAATCTATTGTAGAATTCGTGATTGTTCAGGAAAAATACCTCTAGCAGGGAATACTCGTCTAGCCTTCTTCACTGTGATGGAGATATTTTCCCTTCTTCTTCCTCTCTTGCTCTTCTTCTTCTGGAAGACTCTATAGATGCTGATACTGCTACCATGCATGATTCAACCATTTCAGCCATGATTTTGGATTGGGATGAAGAAGGGTTAGATTTAGGAAATCATCGGGCCGAAAATATGGGGCAAATAGGAAAAACAAAGATGATAGGAGGTGCTACAAGGGAATGTTTAAATGTAGTGGGAAGACACTATGTTTGTAATAAAGATGAGAAAGTGGCTCAGATTTGGGACTTGGGAAATAGGGAGGAGAGGCGAAGTTGTTGTGTCTGAAATGAAGAATCGGCTTCAATTTCCCTATTTATGTTAGGGCTTTACTACGTTTCGGACATGGACATGGACTTGGGACATGGAATCTTGGTTTTTGGATATAGGGCATAATTTGGGACATGGATTACAAAAGGGTTTTACTGCATTTCGGATATGAATGTGGACTTGGGACATGGAATCCTAGTTTTCGGACATGGGGCATAATTTGGGACATGAATTATGAAGAGTTCTTGGGACTTGGAATCCTGGTTTTCGGACATGGGTCATAACTTGGGACATGGATTCAAACAATGAGTAGTTAGATTTACAGCAATGGATTTTAAATTTTTAATCCATATCTGATTTCAATTAATGAAATGTACACTAAAATTTTTTTTAATGAAATCAGTGAAATTTACACTATAAACAAATTAATAAAATTTAGACTAAAAAAGTTATATTTCTGTTTATTAATTTGATTGCTGATGTTCAATTATTTTATGCCTCAAAAAATTATGGAATTTTTAATAAAAATAAATGAGGTTTACACATTAATAAAAAAATTATGAAATTTATACTAAAAATAGGGACTTTTAAAATACGCTTTATAAATTCCTCTTTGAAGTGAAAATTTTAACGAGGTGGGAAGACAGCAAAGAGGTTTGGATTTTGGGTTTTTCATGCTGGAATTTTAAAAATCTTTGATGATGGGAGTCTAGAAGCAGTCATGTCATGCCCCCTCCATACCGTAAGTTTTGTGTTTCTGGGAGACGGAGTCCGAAAGCCGAACCTTGCTCCCCCTCGCACTCACAGTGCCCACGAAGGGCCTGAATGACACCCGCCGCATTGGACGGTGAAAAGACCGCCTACACTGAATATTTTAGTGTAGGCGACTACATTAGATCATTTCCCTATATATACATATATATAGGATACTACTAGTTGCAAGATATTTTAATCAAATCTAAGCCACCCAGGATCATTGTTTCAAAATTGGGAACTAGTACTATTCTGATATTATGTTAAAAAAGAATTAATCACACTAGTTTAAAGAGCTCCATGATCTAGGATTTGTTAGAATTGTAATGATCTTTTATTTTGCGTGAATTTCTCACATCAGTTATGGGAAGTCCAATCCATATCCCACCATCGAGTGATTGATAACAACAAGAGATGTTACATTTGTCCTAGATTCAAGTAGATTCTATGAAAGGGTAGAAGAATTTCTAGCAGCCACTGATATATTGAACCTTAAAAGTCATTCATCAATTTACCTGAAAGATAAAGTTAGTACCTTAATGGGCCAAACTCAATAAGAAATTGTGTAGATACATGGATCTATAAATTTTACTGACAATCATACATGCACCCGAAGGTCTAAGAAATAGTGGCACTTTTCTTAGATGATAGGTTAAAATTATAATTAATCTTCCCATGATCATTGCAGGAAATGTCTATATCCTCTTTCAAGATGGTTATCATATTCTTCAAGATTATGTCGAGTCCTATTATCTACGTGGTTTTCTTACTTTTGACTACCATGCACTCCACACCTTAATGATGTCATGCGATAAATAAAGGAAATTTTCCACTAGGAAAAAAAATTGCTAACATAGACCTAAATAAAACTATTGTATACTAAAATGTAGGGGTGTAACTTAGGTTGGGTACCCGTGAACTGACCTAAAATAGACCCAATTTTAAGTGGGGTCAGTTCCACTCGATTTACCCATAAGGTTAGTTCAGGTAGGCCCTTTCAACCCGAGTGTAGGAATCAGTTCAGTTTGGTTTGAAAACTTGGAACCAATTAGGGAATTGTCAAAGATAAAGAAGACATGGAATCAGCAGGAGAAGAAATCCACTTTTAACATGCCGAGCTCAGTTAGGAATTTTATGGCTTTGGTTCCACAGCTTTTGCTTTTGGCAAAGAAATGGGCTAAGTTGTTGCGGCTAAGATCTTTGCTTGTCGTGGTGCATGAGGGAGGGAAAGAGAAAACTATAAGCTAATTTTGTGGCGTTGACAAGCTCAAAGCCATTCACGGCCGAGGAATGTCCAGATAGAATTTTTAAATTTGATGTAAGACACTCTTCTAGTACTTGGGTATGATTATGTTGAATGTTGCCACCAATGATGAGCAATAAGGTTTCCACATGAGAGGTGACGTTTTTTCATGAGGGGCAACGTCCCTTTTGGAAACACTCCCTCTCATTCGACATTCTTCTTTCCTATGTATAAATAGGGAATGTAGATGGGTTGAGTGGAAGGGTGGAAAATAGAAGTTTTGGATAAATCTAAGTCATCTTTGTTGTAGAAAAGAGACATTACTCATTGTGAGATTTATCTTAGACTTGTTGAAAGCAAGAAGTGAGCAAATCAGAGTTTTAAGGAAGATAAACAATTTAAAGAGGTATGCTTCTACTGCAATAATCTTCTATTTGATTACCAAGAGTGGTATTAAAGCCGTTGGATATCTTTTTTGGCCCAAAAGTAAGGAGATGAAATATATATTTATATATTAATAATTAAATATTGTGAAATTTGTGAATTTTAATAATGGAAAAAAATTTTATCCATCATTTCTGGCAGATCCGTTGGTACCATGATATAGTGCTCTCCTAAATGAATTTAATGATATATTGTATGCAAAAACATATTTAAAATGACTTCTATAGAAATTTTTAAGGTTTTCTTCTGAAACGAGCTCGCTGTCAACAAATTAGGGAAGAAGAAAGGGTTTTTTACATTGTGGTCCCCATGATTTTAATAATTTATAAAATGGTATGGGGTCAAAGTGCAAATATTATAAAATATTAGGATCTTTTTATAATTGTGAAAAAGTTGGGGTATTTATGTAAATTTTTATAAGTTAGGTGCATTTTTATAATTTTTCAGAAGCCAAGGGCATTTTTGTAATTTTACAAACTAAAAAGTGGGCCGGATGGGCCAACGTGCCCATTCTCTGAGCCCAATTGGTGCAAGCCTACTCCGAGCCCACAGACCAAGCCCAGGCTGAGCAGGCCAGCTGTTGCCTGTCCCCACAGGCCAACTTGAGGCTAAATTTTGTGGTGAAACCAAAAATTGCCCAAAAAGTCCTTTTTAAGATTCTTTGACCTACTGAATACATTTGTGGGCTTAGATTTTCCAAATAAGATATCTAAATATGATTTTTTTTATTTTTGTAATGATTAATCATGAATTTATATGCATTTTTTTAAACTTTGTGTTAATGATGGCTTATACTTATGTATCTTTTTAATGAGTGGCAATATATTAGAAGGATTACAAGAATTCTTACATATTCATTTAATAATTTAGAAGGAGTTCATTTTTAAAATTCTCCACTTTACTCACTTGATTAACATGCTTGATGCACATATATGAATTCATGAGTTGTTTAACTTTGCACATATTCATATGTTGATTTTATTAGAACAGATGTATGTGAATTGATGATTATATGCATAGCATGCTTTCTCTTTTTATGCATTTTTTGAAAATATTATTAATTTTATGCAATGATGTGGCAAAGTATGTTTTATGATATGAATAAATTCTTAAAAAAAATAATTGATGTCTCATAGGTTACTTGAATCAAACTATACCCATGGCAACTAATACTCTTTGGGCGGATCTTAGTTAGATAGACAAATTGGATGGGAAAACCTATGAAATATGAAAACTCAAAATTGAATACATGCTAGAAGAACAGGAAATTAATGATGTCCTAACAGTAACTATGGAGGATCCTTAAAAAGATGCTACTCCAGCCCAAAGGGATGTTACTCCAGCTCAAGGAGATGTTACTCCAGTACAAGGGGGTGCTACTCCAGAATAGTTGAAAGTATATTCCAAATGGTGAAAAATAAATTCTTGTGCTCGCATTATGATACCCAACAACATGAGGAATGATTTTATATTTGCTTTCACTGTGATTACTTCTATCAAAGTCCTATGGAAGACTGAAAATAAATATGGCAGTAGTTCTAGGGCTCAACTTAGAAGGCTCACCTTGCAGTTCAAGAATTATAAGATGAACCCTGAATATACTATGAGGCAGCACATATTCAAGATATTAAATATGATTCTATAACTACAAACTACTGACCATGTACTTTCAGATGAGCAATAAGTTGCTCTCATGATTCAGTCTCTCCCAGATTTGAGGGAGTATATGAAGGTGAATATCATGCACCATAATAGTATAAGGACTTTCGATGATATTGTGAACCTTTTGCAGCTAGAGGATGATCGTTTGATTATGGCCAAGCCCTCCTCGAAAGCTCTAGTAGCACAGTTTGGTTCTATGCCCAAAAATAATAATTTTAAGCTTAAAAGGAACCAGAAATCAAAAGGAAAGCAGACCGAACAAGAAAATCAAGGCAAGGGCATCTAGCGCAAACAAGGGAAGCACAGAAATAAGAAGAAAGACATTAGCAAATTGAAATGTTTTAACTATAGCCAATTGGGACACTTTGCTCGTAACTGCACTTAGACAAAGAAGGTAACTCCTTATCCATAATTTCTCTTTTATTCATATGTTTCTAACTCGATCGTGCTAATAGAATCTCATCTATTATGGATTGTAGACTCAAGAGCAACAAACCAAATAGCTCGAGACTATGCAGCATTTGTGGAATATCATTGAATACCTACAAAATCCCAATAGATATTTATGGCAAATCATTCCAAAGTAGAACTACATGGTATTGGAACATGTAAGTTAGAGTTATAAGGAGGACAAAGTTTATTGCTAAACAATATCCTATATGCTCCAAATATTTGACCGAATTTAGTGTTGGTTACTATTCTTCTTAAGTTATGATACAATTCAAATTTTTCTAGCAATAAACTTTAAATTTTGAAAGAAACTATATGTATTGATTATGGACCAATGTCTAGTGGTTTTATTGTTTTAAATTCTAATAATATTAAAAATTATTTTGCAATTACATTATCTTCTATGAGTTTTAATGGTGATGTATTATGGCATGCTAGATTGGGTCATATAGACCAAGAAGGGATGAATTATTTGGCTTGAGATGGACTATTGATTCAACTTGCCGAAGTTTCATTACCAATGTATGAACATTGTTTGACTGGTAAAGCAACCAGAAAGCCTTTTGGAAAGGCATCCCGTGCCACTCAACCATTGTAACTTATTCACTCTGACTTCTGTGATCCTATGAGTGTGAGGACAAAGCATGATGCCTCCTATTTCATTACTTTTATCGATGATTACACACTCTTTGGATATGTTTGCCTAATCTCTCATAAATCTGAAGCATTCGATTATTTTAGAAAATTTACAAGTATGATTGAGAATCAGTTAAATATAACAATCAAAAGATTGCGAACAAACCGAGAGCATAAGTACTTGTCAGAATAATTTAAGAAATTTTATGATGAGAAGGTGTTGGGTATGGAAAATCAGAAGGCGCCAACTGATCTGATTTGATTAGTCGACCAACCAGCTGACGACGCCGACAAATCGGGCGAGCACCCACTGCCACGACTCCGGTGAGCGGACTGGCAGCGGCGTCTGACGCCGGCAGATCGAGCATGCGGCGAGCGGACGGCAGCGCCGGCAGCAGCTGCGTCCGGCGCTGGCGACGAGCGAAC
>JAYJMB010005285.1:0-12125 GCA_036873735.1 Pouteria campechiana | reverse complement strand
TTAATTTTTTAAATAACAATAATACCCTAATTATAAGAGAATATTAACTTTTATTTATTTTATAGTAACCATGGATAAAATCTACGCCATTTATTTGATTTTATTATTATGTAAAAAATAAAAATGACTTTTAAATAAAACACTTAAAATGTAAAGTAAACAAAAGTAGTGTGAATTGTACTTTTATTGGATCCGATGTTTCCCAGTTATATACTTCTATATATTTTTTTATAAATATCTATATTTATAGTTTATTTCAGACTTTTGTTAACTCTTCATGAACAAATGTAAATTTTTTAATTATTTTATTATCATATTGATGGTTAAGACTGTATTTTCAAATTTAATAAATATAATTTACGCTAATCAAGTTGATTTTATCTAGTTTGCCTTAAAATTGAGAGTAGAACCCAATAAATGGATTAGATTTTGTATATGACTTTTGTAGGACCTCAAATATGTATATCTATATATATATATATATTATAGATGAATTTATTTCTTTCAAACATAAGGGGCTAGTGTTTGATGATTATATTTTAAAATTAAAAAATAAACAAAAAAAGTAAAAAGTTATTCTTTCACTACTAAACTATAACTATCATTTTAATTTTTTATTATATAAAGATTAGTAAAATGAATTTAAATTTTTAAAATTGCCAAAACTAGCTAAGGTCAATTGCACAAATCAAACTAGCCAGGTCACCCAATTCCTAAATTAAATGGATCAATTCGATGACCAACTAATTTAAAAGGTTTATTCTCAAATATATACATAAATACATTTCAAATTTCTAAGTGACATGGGATCTCTAACTATACTAATGCTACATAAGCCAAAGTAAATTTGATTGCAAGACAAACGCCAGCATAGACAATCCTCCTCAACTAAAAGCATCCAAAACAATTGAGTATGACATCTCAACCACTGCCCCAGGGGTAAACCCATGCAGTGTTTCAAGAAACATGAATAACATTTGGAAATCACGTTTCTCAGCTATCCTAGCCGTCCTATTAATGTTTTGTACATTTTTTGTTGCTTCAAGCAAACCCCATCTCAATTTCTGCATATTTGCCAACCAAAATCTATACCTATTCTGGATTTTATTATTTTGGTGATCCATTTAGGGTAAGCGAACAGTGCATGACAAGGTCACAAGAGACAAGGATTTTCCTTGAAACCGAAGTGAAAAGTGGGACCCACCCACTTTGATTTCTAGTTTCATTCATCTATATAAAAAAATAAAATTTGATTTAATTATTTACTGTCAAAAAATTATCTAAATCTAACATTAGGTGCGCCATACAAAAACTTTAGAGGGGATATTTTTATAGTTGAAATTATCTGGGACCATAAATAGCATATGCTTTGTTATAAATATCAATATCATCTAAATAGTTTAAAATATATTTTTTAAGTAAAAAAATAAAAAATAAAGTTTTCATCCATACGAAGCAGGAGCAAATATTTAATTTCCAAAAATTTTATTTATTATAGACCACCTAAATTTCTGGTTGGACTAAATTTTGGCACTAAAAAATTAAATAACATTTTAAATGTTTTGTACTATTAGATAAGCTCACAAATTAACGTGGGTCCCTTCTTTTTTTTTTTTTTTCCAGCGTGCCTCTTTAGTCCTGTAGAAATGCCGTAAATCTGTGAGAAATTTATTTACTGGCCTGCCTACTGATAAGGGTCTCACTTTTCTCTTGAAAACTGCAAGACAGAAAGTGACATTGCGGTCATTGGCGGTAGCATGATCCAATTGACAATTGACAGAGCAGAAGATGCTTGAAAGAAACGTCTCCAAAAGAAGAAAGAGATAATGGCCGACCTTGGAATGATGACTCTTAAAGATGAAAGAAACGTTTAAGAGCATATTAATTTCTAGATTAACAGCTCACATGAATCGACTTAGATTGGTAGCCAGGTGGTGGGTTCATTCATCCAATTCTTGAACTCTATTGTTCTGTTTTAAATTGGATTGACCAAGCCTTTTCTACTCTGATGAAGATTTCTCCAATGCTGCTATCCCATCAAGAATTAATAACGCCATTCTAATTGGATTTTATCAAAGTTTGGAATGGACTCATTCTCCTCTTCAACTTGAACCCATTACTGTATATGTATACTCGTGGAAAGAAGTTAATAAAGCAATTAAATTACTATACAAGTCAAGTCTCAGGCCTCGATTATCGACAATGTTCTGGAGATTAAACCTGTCTTTAAAATTCACCTTACTTCTAAACCTTCAATCCGACTATAATCTAACCCTAAATATTTTGGATTGATTTAAGATTAATAATTTGAATTAAATTTTAATAAATAAGTTTTGATAAATTCTAAATTTTATATATGATCAGATTTTTGCTAAAATGATATTACAGCTAGCATAAATTTGTTAATGTAGGTATAAATTAACACATATGTGATAAGAAGCAATTTTATTCTCTCTATTGGGAAATGTGTCTTTTGAAATTTTAAAAGAATCTGTTCAAATTTTGCCATTATGGATATTAAAATGAAATGAAATTATATCCTTTCATCTTATTTAGTATCACTTGTTTATTTAGCAATCCAATTTAAATAAAATATTTAGATGGGCCTAAATTTAAGATCATTTGAGAGCTAATATCCAACTTTTAAAATTATATAACCATATAACCATACCTTGAAAGCCTTCATTTTATACTAATCTATGATATTATAAAGTTTTGTAACATTTTAATATGTGTATAGATTGATACCAGTAAATTTCATATTTTAAAGTAGTATAGACTACATAAGCCTCTAATCAAAATGCCTTCACAAGTTTTAACTAAAGTAATAATAGTAAGTATGATTATCAGATTGAATTTTATTTAATCATAAAATAGATAGATTTTTCTAAAATTTCAAATGAGCCATTCCTTTGAATCATATTTCCTTTGTTTTTCTTTCATTCAAAAGTTTATGAATAATTTTTTAGAAACTTGTAACATACCATTTTTGAGTTTTAATGATTGAGACTTAAAAAAGATTATTATAATTATTAAAATAAAAATATGAATTTATGCATATGTATCACAAAGGCTACACAAGTTGGGTCGAAATACGGGACTTAGGGTCTCAAGACAACCAACTTTTGGGTCAGATAAACTTAAATCGTTACTTTGTTTAAAAAATAATAATAAATTTCCCAACTGAGCCCAATCGGTTGGTTTGGCTCGGATTTATCCTAGCTCAATTAAAACACATGAGACAAGCCGACTACTAATCCATCAAATCAACATTTTCAGCACAGACTCTTCTAATCAGACATTTTCTTGTGTCAGCTACTTTCGGAGGTAACTTACCATAAATTAATTCTATGGCTTAAAAACCACTTTTGAAGTAGTTTTGTTCTTCAAAGTTGCCAGAAACTAGAGCAGCCTTTTCCACTCCTTGATCAATGTTTAGAAAACGAGAACAAAGGTTGTTTAAGTGTCCAGTTCTGGTCTAACCGGTGGAGCGAACCAGGTTAAGCCAAT
This sequence comes from Pouteria campechiana, assembly GCA_036873735.1. Classification (NCBI taxonomy): domain Eukaryota; kingdom Viridiplantae; phylum Streptophyta; class Magnoliopsida; order Ericales; family Sapotaceae; genus Pouteria; species Pouteria campechiana. The sequence continues at coordinate 8,615 of JAYJMB010005285.1, read as the reverse complement.
AACATTAGTATAATATAATTATAATAAATAATTATAATTATAATTAGTTGTCAATATTTTTATGAATTAATAAGTTTAATTTTTAAATAAGTATATTTAAATTAGTATAAGTATATTTTACTTATTTTTTTATTTTTTTATATTAAGAAAAAGAGAAATTGGTGACCAGCGTCAATCGGACCAGTGCTTCGGCTAGTTTTGTTTTGACCGGTCGAACCAGCCGGTCCAATCTGATTTTCTAAACACTGGTCCTAGTATCATCCGTTGATAAAATCTTGTAAAATTCATTACCTTATAGTTAGCCCTTTAAAATAAGATTTAATAAAGATTTTATTTTCATAGTTTGACACAAAAAGAAAAATCTCGTTTACCTAAAGTTAGTTTGCATTCCTTTAGTTTTGGTAACAAGCAAAAGGGGGAAAGAAAACTTTGTCGCCCTTTTTTGTTACCTTTTTCACACTTTTTAACATGATTTGACATATTACCTACTTAACAATGCTATGCATTATTATTTCTTATCTTTTTCACACAAAATGTTAACTCATTTTACCTTTATTTACATTATTTTTAATCATTGTCCCCCCACTGTCATATTATTTCTTTTACTTTTTGATATTCCTTTTTTTCCTCTCCTCTTTTCCTTATTCTCAAGCGCACCCTTACGAAACGCACCATCCTAGGACACCCCTCTTAAGCAGCACTGTGCAGCAAACGAAAACCTGAAAAATTGCCGAAACTGTTTTGAGAGATTGAAGCAGCTGACCATCATGGATGTCAATTTCATCCAACATCGATAGGTTTAGGATCAAAAGTTGAGATGATTAGTCACTTCCAGGCTGCACTGAGAGAAGATCATTTTTATCCCTACTTTGGACCATATCTAACGGGCTATTTTCACAAAATATACTATGTACAATGCTCTTACTTGCAAGGGATGGAGATCCCAAGCATAAATAGATCATCCACATAAGCAATCGTAAATATCACAAGGCCACAAAATATACTTGGGCATGAATGAAATAATCACAGGAAAACTAAAACACACCAGGTTACACAAAAAGATTTAAATCAGTAAAGTCTCACACCCCTCCTAATGATTCAATTCCATTTTGTTACTTCTGTCCTCATGAGATTTTAGGATTCACAGCGGCAAAAAAATAATATAATAAAATAAAATAAAAACCTCACATATCTACTTTTCCTTTCTCTATCTCCAGGTTCTCTAAAACCTTAACTAAAAGCAATCAATATGCCTTAACTAAAGAAAGGTTAAAGGGATATCTGTGCCTTGAATAAACAATTTTTCTTATCCCATGGCTTCAAAATCTGACAACTAATCCTAAGGTCATGAGTTCCAACTCTCAGAAAGGGCATGTCAGGACTATGTTCTTGGAATAGGAATAGGCCACCAAGACATTCAACGGAAAAAAGAAATAGGCATTGCAAAATACAAAATAGCCATGCCCATGAGTTAGCACTTGGGAGAAGTGCTCAAGCCTAGCATTTGGTCAATCCCCATGACATTTTGATCAACCATATCTCCATTATGGTGTGGATGGTACTCTTAGCGTGAGGCATACCGGAGCTCACAAGAGAGAATGCAACCCAAGTGTTTATATGCGTTAGGGGTTTGGCAGGAGAATGCAACCCAAGTGTTGATCTGCGTTAGGGGTTTTGCAGGAGAATGCAACCCACGTTTTTCCATCCAAATTGCCACATTAATGTAGAAGGACACTCCAGTGTTGATCTGCGTTAGGGATTCGGCCGAGAGAGAATTCAACCCAAGTGGGTTTTCATTTTGGGCCAGGGACCCAATCTAGCATATGGACCTGGACCGTGTAACGCCAATCCGTACTCCCATCCCTTGAGATAAAGCAGACCATGCATCTGCCAAAATAGAAACTCTTGCCCAAAAGAACCAATAGAAGAACTTCGATGGTACTGGAAATGCGATTTTTCTTTCCCACTATTATATTTTGGCCAATATATTAAATCCTAACAAAAATTCACAAAAGAATCCATAAGATGTAGATATTACAAAGTTTTCGACAGAACTTGGGAATTTAGTTTCGTTGTGATCAAAATGCTAGGTGAAGTACAAGCTGCCAAGGAGCTGTCTTTTTTTTATGCTTTGAGAGCCACTAGAGTCATGCAGCTGCGAGGAGCTTTCCTATGTCCTTCTGCAAGTACACAAACCAGAGCAGAACAGGTGAAGACGGAAATAAAAAAGATAAATCAGGATTCATTCGGAGAGCTACAAATTCAATTCCAAATAGTTGACATGGTAAACCCAAAATGAGCAAATTGAAATTTCCTCATAACAAATGCTTGGAAGCCTTCTGCATTGTTTCACTTTTCTTTGGCCTCAAAACCAAAAATGAGCATCGTGCTCTTGAAGGTCGTCCTCCCAAAAATTATGAAGAAAGATACTCAGTTGTAAACAAAGCACATGTTGCCAAAAAGACACTGCCTTGTGGACCTTCAGTGATCCACAATATTCATCTTTTTACACCAATCGCATATTGATTAACAAATCTACAAGTGCTGAAGAATTTTTAGCGTAAGCCAAAATCGTCCTATCAATAAATATAATCTACTCAATAGGTAGAGTTTCTTCTGTGTTTCCAAACCTTTTCATAAACATTTTACCTTAGAGCCAAAAACTCCTTGGAAGACCATTTCAAAAATCAGGAAGATCAGATTGTCCTAGAAAACATTCTTTGCACATGCTCATTAATGAAAACCACAACACATGGCAAATCCTAAATTAACCACTTTAACTCCTTGAACACCATGCAAGATTTCACATTGAAGCATTTGCAATCATACAAAGATCACGATTCACTGATCATCAAAGCTAAGTATCACAATTCACTGATCATCAAAGTTAAGTAGTCACCGGTTGGTTCTTCTGGGGCAAACGGGTAGAACGTGCATCCCATCTATTGTGTTACACTCTAATGTCCTAGCATTTAAATGTGATTTAGATGCTTTCTAGCCATGATCATTTTTGAAATCTTCTGAATCTGACCCAAAACTTTTCGCTTTACATCAAGCCAAGTTGATAGATTGCACATTGTGGTTCCCATGTCTTGAATGAATGACTTCAAAAGCATAGCGAGATGGATGGCCATCCATTCCCCCAAACAATCTGGCTTTTGCCAGTGATTATCGTAAATTTTTGATGACCAACCATTCCACCAGAAAATATGGCTTTCAGATGGTTATGGTAAATCATTGTAAACCATTAAGAATATAGAGATTTTATCTTACAGTAACATACCTCAATTTGGAAAGGAGAGGTTGTTGGTGGGTATCGTTCGATGACTTTTCCATTTTTGTCAATTAGGAACTTCTCAAAATTCCATTTAACAAGATCACCCAAGAATCCGCCAGCACTAGACTTCAAGAATTGATAAACCGGAGCTGTATTTGGGCCATTAACATCAACCTGTTACATGCAAATCGGTCGACTGTAGAATTAACCATCAGCTAGTAAATAAAGAGAGGGAGCATTCAGAGACAACTGCCACACCTTATCAAAAATAGGGAATTCAGCTTTAAACCTTGTACAAGCAAACTGCTTTATCTCTGAATTTGATCCAGGTTCTTGTCCGCCGAACTGGTTACAAGGGAAAGCCAAAATCTCAAATCCTACAAATCACAGATTGGCATCCATCATTAGGATGATAAAAAATGAAATTTCAGCACTGAAAACCATCCATATTCAGATGGGACAGTGTTCATAAATCCCCCAAAGATCAATGATTGAAGCAAGGAAAAAATTATCAGGTAGGTCAATGACCACAAGTTCTAGTCACCATAAGTCAACATCAGGAACATGCTTGCTGTGAATTTTGATCTACTTATTAATTTATTACCAACAACTATGAGAAAAGAATCATATTTGAATCACTAAAATGCAGCTTTCATCTGTTGTACTCTAATACTATCAGCAATATTGTGAACAATGTTTCCTTCTACCCTGTTTGCACATAACAAGCCAACTCAATCAGAAGGATGGAAACCACATCTTCAGTCAAAGAAAAGAAATTTAGAGAGTAGAGAGAAAAGAGAGAGAGAGAGAGAGAGAGAGAGAGAGAGAGAGAGAGAGAGAGAGAGAGAGAGAGAGAGAGAGAAACATTCACCATTGAAATGACTTCGCCTGCAAGTGGTGCTAATGGATTATAATAGGCAAGATCTAATGTTTGTGGAACAATAACAAAACCAGTATTTTGCATCCTTATTTGGACACATAGTTACCAACTACTACACAGTTTAACATCCAAGAATTGCAAATCATAGATGAAAATTGACAGGAAGAAAAAAGCAATCATTACCTTGAGGTTTGTACTTCTCATAAAGTTGAGAGAGTTCCGTATAATTTGATGGTGTCAAGCCACTGATATGCAGAATAAATTATTTTCAGTGAGAATGACATTTAAAATTGAAGATTGAAAATTTGATTCACATTTGGCCTTTTTCATAGCCAAGAGACATTAAAAAAAATTTAAAATAAAATACTAGCACCCAACAAACAAGCCATGAAAAGGGGAGAGATTACCATCTTGAAGCAACGTTGACAATCAACAGAACTTTTCCCTTGAATTTACTAAGAGAAACATCCTTTCCATCAATATCCTGAATCATAAACTCAATTCTGAGAGCAGATATAGCCTAGGTAGAATCTCAAAATGTGAAGATGTGAGCATCACAAAAATAAGCTCCGCTTCTTTAGATAACTAACAACAAAAAGTAGAATTCTACGCATTCTCACATGACTGAGACCAAAACATGGGCCTCTGTATGATCAACCAGGTTTAGTAACACACGTGTGAGCTCTAGGCCATTCAGATATATGTGAGCATGCCTCGAACCAAAATTCATGCAGGTTAGTTCTCACAATGATCAAATGTAGACTTTCGAATTTGAATACAAACTAATTGGTCATTGTCTCCTTGCTGAACAATTTATATGTGGTTGGCCTTGGCCAAGTTGTGAACCTTGTGATTGAGATACCTTATTATTACTTTGTGATTTTTAATGTTTTAGTTGGAGAAAATTCGAGCTATCTCATTCCTCATTCAAGTGAGGCACCTTTTGAGAAAACATCATGAAGCCCAGTGGGCAAATTAGATAATACTCATATATGTTGGGCTAGGCTGGGATGTGACAAATGATATTGGAGTGAATCCTATGAATCCTACATCGGGTGTTGTCAAGAAAACTATGAATCCTACATGGATGTGTAGTCGAGAAGATTCTAGGTTATAAATCTATTCACCCTTCAACCAACTGAACTGCCTTTTGGGCAAAGCTGTGAAGCCCAATTTGCCAAAGTGGACCTAATGAATGGATGGATGGTAGAGAGGTACATAAATTTGCAACGGTCCCTCTGCTCATCTCAGGCAAGTTTTAAACCTAGTTGGCATTTGGTTACTACATGGGGTACGCATGCCATTGTCAACACTCAAAATACAACAAATCACATTTATCCTGATTAAATTAAAGACAATCCCACTCAACAAATAAAAAAGGAAAAACACAGTGTGACATAATGGCTTTAACTCATTTTAAGTATGGCAATCTGAAATATCCATGAATGACATACTGAGGCGTCTGCCACACGAAACCCCTTTGCAGGTGTCCAGCAATTGAAGTTCTACCAATCTTCCTTCAAAGCGTCCAAAGGAAGATGTGCCAATACACATTACATGCAATACCTATTACCACCATGCATGTTCAAATGATTGAAACATGACCTATTCATCCACAACAAAGCCATATGCACCATATCTGTGAAATTAGTCCATGAATGAGCATGCAATTTGACTAATTTGATAAAAGAGTCACAAAGCTTGTCTAGACCTTGGCAAATTTTGCATGTCGAGAAACACTGTTGCTTAGACATTTAAAAACTGCAATATTCAAAAATAAGCAAAACACTAACATTTCCAGCAAAATGAATTACATACATTCTTTTCAACAAAAACAACTGTTTTGTTCCCTTTGGTGGTAATTAAAAAGTACATATTGATAGTCTATTTGTTGGATCCTAAATGATGTAAAGCCATGTTGACAGAATGTTGCCAAACGTTATAAATTATTTCGAAGACTAATTGGTATACTCAAGAGGTAGTTGAAAATGAGGCATTTGGGTTGAAACCAATATCATTGTCCATCTACAAAACTTTTCTATGCATACATTCTAAATAGTTTAAATAAAACCTTTATTCTAAACTTTTCATGCTCTAAAATTTTGACATTTTATTTAGCATTAACCAAAATTTTGAAAAATAATTTTATGATTGAAACCGAATTACCCACAATTATTTTCCAAAGCTTCTATTTCCTATGTTATTTTGCAGCTACATCCACCACAGATTGTCTGACACCGAAAGTGAAAACCTCAACTACCTTAGCATAGAAATTAGAGTTTTTGAATTATTAGTTGCAATCGAGCAGGTTGCTTACCCAAAACGTTTGTGCAGCCTAAGCATATAATATTAAAGATAGAGAGAATTTAGGATATTAGCACCAGTTAAGGACTTGTAAACTAATGTACTGCTACAGTAAATTAACCATCGAATGCCACTTTCCAAGACAAGCAATTCTAATACAATTCAGACCAAAAAGAAAAAAGGAATCCATTACATAAATAGTACAAAGCAGAGTCGAAGAAGAAAATGGCACCCAAAAGTTCTTACCTTGACAGTGAAATCATGGATGCTCTTCTCCGTGGCAGCAGTAGCGTAAACAGCGAACCGGGTTCTCTGTTTCGCGTGAAGCCTGCCAAAGGGAGACGGATTAAGGGACGATTTGAGGTCTGCAAGGGGTGATTTTGAAAACCCAGATGGGAATTTGCATGACAAGCTGAGAGTAGCCGTCCGCAGGGAAGAGGAAGGAATCCATTGCGGAGTTGCTAGGCCTCGTTTGCCACAGAAAGGAGCTGTCTTGTAGAAAAGGGTGGAAAGAGACTCCATTGGAGGAACGATTGGTTTATTTAGATGGCCTTTTGCAGTTGCGGTGAGAGAAATTCTCAGGCGGGTATGTAGTTCTCGCGTGGAACAGTGCCAGAACGGGCACATGATTTTCGTGGGTGGCCGTACAAGCCCCATTTTCCAGTCGCCACTCCTCAATTTCCACTCATTCAAACCGACCAACTTGTTCTGAATTACTTGCATCATGAATTTTCGTAGTTGCTGAATTTTGGGCCAAAGATTTGAAGTTTGAGAAAATCATAAGACATGGTTGAAGGGTATTATAAGTTAGATGTTGAATGTTTTCTAGATATTTCAATCCCAAACTGTAATAGTTTCAACGATCTGGATGGCCGAAAAGGCAGGCCCTGTGTGAACAAACGTTTGGTTCTTCTGTAGAATGTAGTTGCGGACGCCCATTCAACTGGCATCCGTGCTAATTGTGAGAGATGTGTCAGATTTTGAACCACTTATTTCTTTTTCACAAGACAGGTACAGAAGATTTTGACGTTTCCTTCTTCGAAACTTCTAGTTAAGCATCACCGCCCACACACCTTTTTGATGAATTCAGGTCCATCCTGCTTTTTTATCGGTGGAGCTAAAATAGATGGAAAAGAGGGAGCAAAAATAAAATGATAAAAAAAAAACTGGTGATATCAGCTATCAACATGTATATATATAGACTTTTTTAAAAAAAAAGAAAGATCGTAATATAAAAGAATTTCGATTATAACTAGTTAAATATAACATTAATAAAAAATTAGGACAGAAAGAATTACTTTTACATTTCTTTTTTCCACTTGAGCCTTTTATCCATCTCTTCTTTCAAACCAAAGACATGACATTTACATTATCTATTTGGTCATGAAAAACGAGATGAAAAGAAGAAGAGGAAGAAGAAAACATGAAAGTGGGCAAAGTGGGTGGGAATGACATAATGTGAAATTTTAATAAATAAAAATAAAGTAAATGAATATAATAAGTAAAATTTTTGTATGAAAAAATGAGAAATACCCTCCCCCTTAATTTTGAAAAACTTTAAAGAAGTCCAAGTAACATTCATGTTCTACACAGGATTGCCCCTTTAAATAGAAAATCCGGGGCAAATATAAAAAATTATAAATCAGAAGTAAAAATAAATCTATTACCATCGATATTTAAAAAGTATAGCCTGATGGTTTTTATAGCAATTTTATGCGCATTCTAGAAAATGATCTGGCATGCAGCTTCTAATTGGTTCTAAAGCCTACGATTCTAACGCACCTGGAACACAAGTTTACAGGAAAACGATCGACTCCGTAACCAGCGAAAAGTGGGCCACACATGGTTTCTTTGAATTATCACACCCATCTAAATAGTTTATAATATATTAGATATTGTCTATTTTAAAAATTACCCAAATCAAACAATCACATGAACCACAGTAAAAAAAAAATTATACAAATTGAAATATTTACTTTAAAAATATGATATAATCTACTTTTTTATTTAAAGTTTTTTAATATTCCTTCATCTAATCAAGAAATATATATTTAATGATTTAGATTATACATATAATAAGATATAAATTATACATAATCGTAACATAATTTCAATGGTAAAAACACCTTTTTCACAATTTTCCCATAGCCCACC
>JAYJMB010005284.1:0-12126 GCA_036873735.1 Pouteria campechiana | reverse complement strand
TTAACAAACATTAACTGCCCAGTCCTTTCCCACACACATGACATTGGTGATTTGTGGACCAATCTGAATTTTGCAGTGGGACATGTCTTCCAGTTGCAACTGGTGCATACATATATACATTGATTTTTGTAAGTAACAAACTATATATTTCTTGTTTCATGGATTCTTAGTGCCAGAATTGCTGACATGGACTATGTGTGAGTCAATTAATTTTGTTTTTCATCCAACAGGTATTTTATTGTATAAAAGTGCAGAGGAATGGAAGATTGCTGTTTTAATTGATGTGAAAAACAAAGAAACAAAAAAAAGAAAAAGAAAAAAAAGGACACAAGTTGCAGTTATCAATCACTGATGAGACAAAATAAAGATCACTCCGTTCCTTTTATGTCCTTGTGTTCTTCTTGGTGGGTGTATGTTGTGAGAAGAGGAATGTGACTTTGTTGCATGTATGTAGCCAGAAATACCCGGTTTTATAGAATTTGTATGCTTTCTAAAAGTATACTTGGATGTTAAAACAGGCATCGGGGAATTGTTTGAACAGAGAACGGACACAACAACCTCATGTTTGCAGATCATACAAGTGGAGGTTCACAGCTTGCCTTCTGTAGAAGATCAAAGACACCATATTTTCATTTTATTTAAAAAGTATTCTGATCGATGGGTGATTATTCTCCTCACCAGTTTCCATTTACGAATTAAAGTGTGAGGTAATCCATCAAATTAGACTCATGTATATAGGGAAACAAAATGTATTTTCTGTATTCCACATCAAGAATTATGTGTTGTTACAGAGTGAAAACTGTACTAAAGATTAGAGCAAATGAAATGTCAGCGTAGTTTCATTAGCAAGATTCTTCATGTATGGTACTTCACATGCTCCACTTATTTTGCAAATGACATAAGGACGCTCAACTTCATTTTTGCTGGCCAAGTCCAATGTTTCCAGGTCGATTCCCCATGGCACAATGCTAACAAACTTGTGCCAACATCTAAATAAAAAATGATCAATTTTCTAGCCCCATAAAAACAAAAATGCAACCTGTCATTATGGAGAGAAATCATGAATGCGGTTCAAAACAAAACTGATGCAAATTTCTCATTTTTTTATGGTGGTAGCTCCTTTAGCTAGAAAGAACAGTCTTGGTTGAAATAATGCATTTTCGAGCGACTTCTTATGAGTGCTTGGTGATAGTCCCATTAAAAATTCAACTCAAGGGATGAGTCTGTCTGTTTGAAATTCAAAGCTTTGCACCTAAGGTCTATGCCATGCCTGCAAATCCAATCAGAAATAGAAATTAGAAACTCTAGCCAACTCTAACATGTGTACAGTGGTATCCTTATGTCTTTGCTTATAATATGATTTCAGTTTGCTGAAGTCAATTTTGTTTACAGCCATTGCTTTTGTAGGCTTGGTATTTTTTATTGAAGGCAAAACAACATTTTCTGGCCGTCCATTATTTGATAAACAGGTGACTTCTTAACAAACTGGATCTCTAATTACTTCGTCATTTGTCCAGTTGTTTTGGCTTGTCACTTGGGGCAATTCGAAATACTTTTGGTCATCGGGCTAATATTGTATGTTCCATACCATTCAAAGGACTTATTGAGGGTAGACATCTTCATTTCTGCTCATTGCCATTTTCTGCCAACTTTGCTATTAATTGTAGCTTCACATGATGCCACTAGGCTTTATGACATCCATATTATGTGGCATTTCCTTCAAAGACATGCCATTGGTTTGGAATTGTAATTTGTTTCTCACCAGGTATGCGTTGCTTGTATGTGAAAACATGGCATCATATAATCCTTGCACATCCTACCACATAAATGGCCCAAGGTGAAAAAAACCACTACCACGTATATGATTTTATATCTTTTGATGCATAGGAAAATACAAAAAATGGGTTAAATATACAATGAGTAACAACTATTCTAGATCCACTACGTCCATAGATAGATGAACAGCGTAGATGGAAGCACGCAATCACGGTAGCCTCAGAAAAGTTTGAGTATATACTATATCCTCAATTGTGGTAGTCTGAAATTTGCTGAAGTAGCCAACTACTGTAAGTATTTCGATTTGGACCTTGTGATGCAAAATCATTGCAGATCACAGTATACATATTTTTATGCCTTTGAAATTTTCTATGCTATGCGTAAACTGAATCATTTCACTCCAGAGGTATTGGACAACGAGAATTTGACGAATTGACGCTTAAAGAGACAAGTGCTTAAATGAGATTAAGCAAAGATTGTTGAACTGACTTCTTCTGACTTCTTCTGAGGATCGGGTTGTTATTTTTTGTCGCGACTTTAATCAATTGTAATGGAATTTGCTTCAGAGATGATTGAATTGATTTTTTATCCTCCCCAATAAATCCAAGACGGAAGTTACCAAAAACACCCCCAAACATACTTGAGTGGCCAACGGTTGAACTGGATTATTATAGTTTCAATCGTGCCTTGCGTCATTGTCTTGGGTTCATGGGCTGAGGGATTGTCAGTTAATAGCCGACTTAAAAAACAGAACCTAGAGAACTCCCATCCATAGATTAGTTCTGTCAGATTGAAAAATCCTGACATTTTAGTAGGTGGGCCAGAAATATTGTCTAGTAGGAAGATAGATCCACTACCCAAACATATTCAAAGTTTCATATGGACTTGTGGAATGTTGACACAAGTGGACCATGTAGATGTGTGTTTTAATCAGAAGATTTCAAGAAAAAAGAGAGAATAACATGACATGAAGTGTGCCATCCATAAGTGGCACCCCATAAATTCCACTTGATTTGATGATCTTCAAATGATTGATAGATCACCGCCATTTTCTAAAAAACAAGAGGATGAAGTTTCAAAAGCTGCTAAAAGTAGGCCATCTTTTAGATCACCCCAAAAGCTCTATCCATATGGATTGAAGCCGTAAGTCCACTTGCATTTCCGTTTTTGTTGTTTGACTCAATCCAACAAATCTAATTCGTAATTAATCACACCCAGCATTAGTTGTTGAATCATGCTGATCAGAAGGAAAATAAGGGTGATGGGTTGTAAAAATATTGAATGGGCATCGTAGTTAAGCTATTGGCTTGGAATGGGCCTGCTCGTTAGACGGGCCAATGGTCTTAACGGATATGCTTATTAGATGTCATTAGACAAAATTAGCTGGGTTTTCTGGACCGTAACTTTTTAACGGGCCTGAAGTTAGAGTCCATTAGATAATGTTAGCTGAGAGTAAAGCCCAATCTATAGAGATTATTATTTCTGTTAAAGCTCATTAACTTCCATTAAATGTCGTTAACTGGTATTAAAGCTTGTTACTTTAGCCCATAAACTCTCATTAGATGCTATTAAGCGGCTTTAAACGTCATTAAATATTATTTATATTAATTTCTGTTAAACTTCATTAAACATCATTAATTTCTGTTAAAGCCCGTTAACTGTCATAAACTCTCATTAGACAACATTAAACAGTATTAAAAGGTATTAAAAGATATTAAATAGTATTAAACAACATTAAATGATATTAAAAATTATTATTTGAATTTCAAATATTATTTTTGTCAACTAATAAGTTGTAAATATTATATGTAATTATTTAAAATTGAATATTATAATAAATAATGTTATTAAATATAGATTTTAGTCACTAAAATTGACATAAATACATTTTATAAATATTTTTGGGCCTAGTTTATATGGAGCTCAGGGCCCATTAAACATTATTAAACAATATTAAACTTAGTTAAAACCCATTCATGTCTATTAAAGCCTATTAGATAGGCCCATTAAAGTACAACAAAAGCCTATTAGATGCTATTAAATCGCATTCAACTGCATTAAACCATATTAAATCGCATTAAACAACATTAAACCATATTAAACCTGATTAAATGTGTATATAATATTCTATAAAAAAATTAAAAAATACCTAAAATTTATATTTTTTAAATTAATGATTATTAAATATGTATGGAAGGTTAAATCTAATAATTTATGTCATAAAAATAAAAAAACTCTTTTTAATGCATTATATTATGATAACAACTAAGACTTTTTTTGTAATAAATAAAAAATTTTATGAATAACATTTTTGTCAAACATATATATAATTTAATGATCTATAACTTAGACGGAGGTGATCATAATTTTAAACACTCCAAATATGATATTTATTATCAATTACATATATACTCTCATATAACTAAAATTCTACTCTCAACGTAAAATGATAACAATGCCCCTTGTTCTAAATGGAATGCGTTCTATTGGATCTTTCCCCACAACAAAAATAATAAACTTTATGTTATACTAAAGGGGCCGGATCCAATAGAACCGATTGTATTTTAATTAAAATAGAACATTAATCTAGACCGTTGAAAATAAAATATGCAGTGGATTCTCATTCAACCAGTCAAAGGGCAAAATGTAAGGGACGTGTGTGAGTAGGAGAGGTAGAGGGGTCTCATTGCCTAACCCCACACGCCCTGCCTTCTAGCCTTTTCTCCATCTCCATTTCCCAATCATTCTTCTCTGTCTTCTCCCGCTACTAGCCTTTTCTCCGTTTCCCTTTCCTAACGTCTTCTCCCCCTACTAGCCTTTTCTTCGTCTATCTACCTTTTCCAGCAACTTCTCCATCTTCTCTCCCTACTAGCCTTTTCTTCATCTCCCTTTCCTAGCGTCTTCTCCATCTTCTCCCCAAATCCCAATATCCCTTTGATTCTCCAATAGACCAATTCCATAGCATCCTAAGTGGTGATAACAAATGGACAGAAAAAACCCTTGCTCATTGTGTTTTCTCCATCCTGCAGACACTGACACCCATTAGGGCTTTGAACCCATAGTTGGCAAAAATCTTTAGCATCAAGGTGACATTGGTAAGACAAAGGAGAGCCATTTGGCAGTGAAGGACAATTGGTGGCAACCTATTAACTTCATTCAAACAGAGTGCAACAACTTGGTTTTTTCCAAATCCATCCTTACTGGCAAGGGTAAGAGCATTGTATAGCTTGAGATTGTCCATGTGTGTTGTTGAAAATGTTTCCGTAACATGTGACTACAAATATCCTCAAAAATATTATTGTTTGCCTCCATCTGTCTATATTCTTGCATAAACCAAGTCATCTGCTTGAAACGTTTAAATGATCTAAGATGGTATTTTGGCATTGATTTTTAGAATTTCAAATTTGATTAAATGACCTTGTTCAGCTCTTGAAAGAGTAGTATTGTCCTTTCCTGCATCATCTATTGATTTTGGGTTGACCTTATTGTTTAGTTATTATCTGAACCCCTTGCATGGTGGAGATTAAACAGTAATATATTTTAAAGTATATACCATTCATTTGATATAAACATTAATAGCCAACATGAAACAAATTGATGGACAATAATAACCATCTTAAGAAGAATGAACTAATACAACATTCTATATATATGCAAAATCAAAAAATTATATATTCTAATACATCTCATTTTTCTTTTCTTTTTTAAATATTTTTTTGATTCAAAAATAATCTGTTGCATACGGGCTCACATGGTTCCAATACCAATATGATACATTTGTATTGCATTAGTTTTTTTAGGTAGCTAATACAACATCTAATAATGATGTTTAGAAGTATGTTCGGTCTAGATAAATGAAGGGGCATTAAATTGGTTGCTGGCGTCAATATTTTTGTTGCATCTTGTACCATAGATTCAAAACAAACATTCCGATAACTAACCCCACTAAGGTGGGAAACAAGTTATGATGGTAATGATGATGACTGATTACTCTATAATGATAAGCTCCCATTGTCATTTTCTTGTTATTGAAATAAATATTTTTTCAAATTATCTACCATTTGTTGTCCAAACAAGACTAACTTCTAATGCTCAAAATTGAATGATTGGTTGAAAAATATCTACCACTTGGCATGACAGTTATTACTTTACAATGTTCATTGGTCTGCTCAACTTGATTGGTATCCATACTAACATTTTCCAATTTAGTAGCTGAATTTCTTCTATCACGATTGATGTAAAAATGTGTTAACTAGTGTTACATCCTTTTTTATTTTGCAATCTATGACTTTTCTGCTTATTAGTGTCTTATTGTTCTCTTATAGGATCTAAAAGATAAATTAAGCTTGCAAGAAATAGCCCAATGCTTACTATCGCCTCCTGTATATTCAAGCAAGGTAAAGAATCACTAACCAAACATGACTATAATAGAAATTCTTCTCAATTATAAACTTACAGCTTACTACAATACCAACTTACTGTGGCTATTCTTTCGGTTTGCAAGATTCACCTTTAAAGGGAGATACTAGTGAGATTATGAAAAAAGCACTGACCGGAGTCATTGTGAGTCATACAAATAATGACATGAAGGAGATTAAGAGATATACCAGAAACACCATAGTGTTCCTCTGGCCAACAAAATCAAAGAGGTAACATGTGGGAACCATGGCTCAAGCAGCTCAATGAATGGTTGGAGCAAATCACTACAAAGCTTGAGGGTAGAGCTCGATAGAAATAATAGAATTATTGAAAAAGAAGATCTATGGCTTCATCATTCAGAATGTGGGGACAACTATTGATGGCTTTAATTTGAATGCAACATCTTAATCTCTTTTAAATGCAAGCCTTGTGCATCCTTTTGATTTGTCTCTACAAAATTCTAATGTATTTTTTCATGATCATGATAAATCAAAATAACTTTTTGATTTGTCTTTGCAAAATTCTGATGTAATTTTTTCATTAATAAGAAAGACTTTTTCTAGGTGTATGGCATACAACGAGGAATTCTTTCATGTACATGAAAACTCAATGGCATTGGGTGTGCATTTCAAAAGTTGTGCATGGCATTTGGAATCCAAGAATACCTTAGCCCTCCTGAAATGTATGCAATGTTGTTGAAATTTGCTATAAACCTAACCTAGTTTGGGTGCGTTTGTGTATGAAAATTCCGATCTTGCTTTATGAACCATCATTTTTTGGTTTTTTCTAAATTTGTTGTTGTTTATGGTTTTGAGCATAAACCTATCATTCATATTTGGCTTGGAAATAGTTCTGTTGGAATAGAATTCCTACAAAAGGAGAATGTGGTGTTTTATGGGGCTTTTAGGTTGTTGGTTGTGAAGAAATTTGTGTAATAATTGTATTCCTTATTCAACCTGATAGTTGGAATTCATTTGCTTATAGTTGAGTTTCATTATCCATTTAGATTACCAACTACAGCTACTGTCGAGGCACTTAAAGAAGCCTCTGGTACTAAATCTGTTATAAGGAATCTAAGGGAGTACTCCATCAGAGAAAGTCGAAAGGTAGTAGATCACTGCAAGAAGCTTGACAGAAATAATAAAATTGTTGAAAAAGAAGATTGATGGTTTTTTCATTCAAAATGGGGACACCTATCATGGAGTTGGCTTTGTTTTCAGGAAGCCATTGAAATGCTTCACTGCTACTTGCTGCCCAGCAATTGCAGGTTATCATGACAGAGTTTGGGTAAGTTAGTCAAGTTATCCACGATAGGAAGTTTGGGTAAGTTGGTGTAAGTTGCATCTATATATATTTTTTCATGTCTTAGGTAAGTTAGTGTAATTTCATGTTGTGTTTGTACTCTTCATCTTTCAAATATAATAAATGCAAAAAATAGTGTGATATATAAAAGCATAGAAATAGTAGCATATGTACTTCCATTTCTTAGTTAAGTTGGAGCAATTTTAGTTGTGTTATAAAATGTTTGTTTTTCTATCATGTCTAAAATGTTGGTTGGGAATAGTGGTAACATCCCACCTTGCAAATGATGTTCCTTCAAAAGCATTGTATTGGCATGTTACAAGAAGCGTGATGAGTAAATTGTGGCACTGACCATACAAATGCTACTACTACACCCACCAAACAAGGGTTAAAAAATAGAAGTGGCTTGCTGCACCCACCTACTAGAGCAGCCAGATTTTCAAGTGCTACTTTTATTATAGGGGAAGCACATGATGGATTGTTGAGTCATGCTAGCTGTGAAAATGACAAGAATTCTAGTTTCCAAGTAAAAAATATAACACATGATGAGCATGATTAATATTCTAGAGATCTGTCAGGAAAGGCTTATTCTAAATTATTTTTTATTAATTCTGATTGTGCTACCATGGAAGCTTGATTATTAAATGCAGGGCAGTGTTATTAAAACTAGCCCGGTGATTGAACCAGCTAGGTGCCTGGTTCATGGTATGATCAGTTAAATCGATTGGCTCAATGAAATGAACCATTTTTTATTATATATATAACATGATTTTAAAAATTTTAAATCATATATATTAATATAAATATATATAGATCTTTTGTTATAATATTATATTGCTTTAATTCATCTTTTACTCTATTAATAATATTAAAATAAAATATTCTTTTATTAAACAATTAGACCAATCATCTGACATAACTTGAAAATTCTTGCCTACTTTGCCTTTTCGAGCCTACTAGTGTGACTTTTTTAGAAAATGGTGAAACAATATAGCATGCATAACATGTGGACCCTCCATGGCATATGGTCTTTTTTTGTATTTGTTTGCAGCAATTAGGTTAATAATGAGGTAGGCCAACCATTGAATTGGTTTTATTCCAAAACCTATAAACTTAAGCGGAGTGGTCCCAAGATAGCTCTCTCAAGATTGTCGGGTCATGCTAGCTGTGACAACGACAAGAATTCTAGTTTCCAAGTCAATGCATTCCAACATAACAAATGATTTTCTTAATAATTTTACTTAATTTGTCACTTACTAATCATTTTAGGTTATGATTCTAATCTCTTGGATTCCTCCATTTTATTAAATCAAAAGACCAAAAAAAAGAAAAAAAGAAAAAAGAATGCACCATAGTCACGAATGTCAGATTGGCCTCAAGTGGAATGATTGTGATTCAATGAGGTGAGTGCACTATGTTAGTGCATTTTTTTTTTATTTTTTGGCCTACCATGGTAGAATAACAAATATTATCATAGCCAAAAATAATAAAATATTTTTGTGGGTTGCATTTTTTAAAAATAATTATTTTGTATTTATTTCTACTTTTTGTTGCTTTTATAAATTATCGGTGCCCTTTAATTGTTAGCTCAGCGTCAAATTTGTAATGTTCCCAAATATTTAATGATTATTAATTTTAGAAAGATAAATTTACATAAATTATTCAATTTTAACTAATTTTTTCTCCTAGAATATTGGTGGGCTGCAACTATTAAACGGGCCTAAAAATTACCTCTAGTTAGATGCCATTAGATGTAGTTAATTAGGTTTTTTTGGAATAGTTGTGGGCCAAAAATCTAAAATAGGCCTGAAAAATACCCGGAGTTAGATGGCATTAGATGTTGTTAGACGTCATTATACGCCATTAAATGCTATTAAATGACATTAACGCTATTAAATACCATTAAATGCCATTAAACCTCATTAACTTGCATAAGATTCCATTAGATCATATTAACTCACATTAAACGGCATTAAAGCCCATTAAATGCCATTAGACATAATTAAAAAAGTGATAAATGTCATTTCTGTGAACTAATATTTGTAAATATTATATATATTTATTTAGAAATAAATATTTTATAAAAATATTTTATTAAATATAGATTTTTGTCATTATAATTGGCTTAAATAAATTTAATCTTTATTCTAGCCTAGTTTGAATGGGCCTAGAGCCCATTAAACGTCATTAAATGCTGTTAGACTCCATTAGACACCATTAAAGCCCATTAGATGGGCCTGTTAAAAAGCTTGTTAAAGTCCAACAAAAGCTTATTAAACGTTATTAGATACCATTAAACAAGATTAAATCTCATTAACTCTCATTAGATCTCATTAGATGGCATTAAAGCCCATTAAACGCCATTAGACATTATTAAAAAGACTTTTTATAGCAATTATTGACACTAATTTGTGTAAATATTATGTATAAATTATTTTTAAATGAATATTATGATAAAATATTTTATTAAAATTAGATTTTAGTTATTAGAATTGCCTTAAATACATTTTATATATATTCTGGCCTAATTTGAATGGGGCCCCAGAGCCCATTAAACACTATTAAACAGAATTAAACATTATTAAAGTCTATTAGATGTTGTTAGATGCCATTAGATGAGTTTGTTAAAGCCTATTAGACATCGTTAGATGGCCCAAAAAGCCTGTTAAATGTTGTTAGACACCATTAGACTCTATTAAACTTCATTAAATCTTATTAAACCTGATTAAATATGTATATAATAATATTAAATTTAAAAAAAAAATCATACAATTTATATTTTAAAATTAATAATTACTAGATGTTTAAGGAAGGTTATATCTAATTTTTTATGTCATTACAATTTTAAAAAAACTTTTCAAATGCATTATCTTATGATAACAACTAAAATTTTTATTTTCTGATAAACAAAAATTTTAATGATTATTATTTTTGTCAAACATATATAAAATTTAGTAATCTATAGCTTAGACAGAAGTGATTGTAAATAATAGCAGTCCAAATATGACATATACTATTAATTAGATATATACTCTCACATGAGTAAATTCTTACTTTAAACTTGAAATGACAACAATGCTCCTAGTTCTATTTTAACTAAAATATAATGCATTCTGTTGGATTTTCTCCATTAAAATTTACCCTAATTCCATTTACGCGCAGGTGCAGTTGCTTCCCTTGTTTTGCCACCATTCACGAGTTGACTAGAAATTCACATATGTATTGAGCAACTGCCACCTGACTTACTACCTCTAATTACCAATCATAAAACTATTCATAAACTTTCAAATGACAAAATTACCCAAAATTTTGGAAATTAAGAAATTTTACCATCGCTATTTATCAGTTTTTAAAATTATAAATTCAACAAACATATATAAGACTAGGGAAATAAACATATTATTTTAAAATTTTATCCAATAATATTTATAAATATGGTTTGATGTCGTATTAACTTTATGCAGTTCAATTTAGGGTAGTTTCTATGCACACACACACATATATATACATACACGCTTATACTCTTAACACATGTCGAACGTCAGTCTCAACATTGATCGAAATTACCATTTAATATGTTTTTCCTTTCACTTATCTGGCTGTTTTTCTTCTTTACTACGGACTCCAAGCAAATCCATTTTCATTCAACAAACATGCATTTTCTCTCATCTCCACATCACAGGAAATGGGTTAATAGAGAATGGATGATATGCTCATGATACTAGTCTCTACGCCACACGACAATAATATTAAGGTTGAGATTTGTCTCCCAAATCATATACTCTATCTCCCAATTCTCTTCCTCTAAAATACCATATTCCTCATGCTACAACATTCATACTCATGCATCTCCTGATTCATGGTCACATGCATTACAAATGCAGACTGCATTTGTAACGCATGTGACCGTGAATCTTTGTGGTATGCTGATCATGTGATACAAATTCAGTCTTTACGTCTATATATTTGAGCAGGACTGCATTTGTAGCCCATGTGATCGTGAATCTTAGTGGTATGCTGATCATGATTATAAATGTGGTAGCATGAGGAATATGGTATGACTTTAACTTATGTTCATTTTTCTATTAAAATAGTATTATGAGAAGTTTTCATAGATGTAATGAATGCCAATTTTGATGGAGTTTCATTAAAGGTGTTGATCAGTGCTTGTTTGAGCATAACTGAATTCTCAAATTATTTTTTGTTTGAAAATTTTCGTATATGCCAACAAAATTTTACTATTTTACCAAAATGATATGTTGTGTATTTGTGTGTATAGATATGAAAATTTCTTTACTATTTATTATTCATTTATTTGTTTGAATATGACTTGTAACGGGATAAGTTATTTTATCTAATCATAGAGTTCACTACATCAAAAAACCACTTAATGCAACCATTCAGATGGGGGGGAGGGTCACTTGGAAGTGGCTGCATCGGGGGGGGGTGTCTGCGTTTGGGGGGCTGTAATTTTTTTTTAAATTATTATAAATCAAAGAAAATTTAAAAATATTAATATTCAAAATCAAAAATATAATAATAAATTATGAACTTAAAATACTTTTGTTAAATATTAAAAAAGAATAATTTTATTTAATAATAGATATTTTAATTCATGACTCAAAAAAT